>APFE031051896.1:359923-382991 GCA_000404065.3 Pinus taeda
TACGTTCCTGTTTAAATCCGGATCACCCTCGTAAGCCCTCACGAAGCTTGATATTATATACTTTTTATATATATATAATTTTTTTTTAGATATCAGCCCAATATCCCCTAATATTACTATCTATATATAACTGGCCTAGCTGCCCCTCTATCCATATATTGTACCCTACCTTCCAATTGTTAGATAAGTAGGTCTTCCCTAGACCCCCTAAGTGAAGCTATACAGGTGCAAAGAAATAGGAAGTTAAAGGAGAGGGAAGCAAAGCATATAGTTCAAAAAGGATTCTCGGCTATCAATTAGCGTCTGGGAGATGATAAACTCATAGCTGATAGACATAGTTATAAGGGAAAGTTGTTGGAGTGTGACTCACTAGGGAGGAATAGACAACCTATCCAAGATAACCATATAGGATAGAAACACATATTGGTTGAATGAAACGCTATAAAACCTTTCGGTTATAGGAATTAAAATCCCATTATATTTCATCCCCGGGGCACATCAATCAGACAACATACAAATAAGAAATTGAACATAGGGGTGTCATCACATAAACCACCCCCATAGGAAGATAGACTCTTCAACCCAAATATAAGGAGCACAATACTCACCTGGTAATGGGATACACCAAGAATTTAGCCCTAGGGTGAACCCCAGACCCCCTAACATGGTCTCCCTTCGGTCAAGTTACTCTTTTAGTCTTATTGTAGTTTATTAATCCTTACTCATTGATCTTTGAGGTAAGGTAGGATTTGGGTCAACTCAAAGTATAAAGGTATAGACTAGAATTATCAAGGTAGAAGAAAATAAAAAAACACATTTATAAGCCTTAGATTAGGAAAGGACACATTTAGAAGTATTAGATATATATTATAAGGTATTAATCAGTAATAAGTAAGGTATTCTTCTTTAGACGTTAGAAAAATAGAAGTGAGGCATTCCTAGAATCAAGGGGTTACTTAGGTATCATTCAGTATAGGTTTCTAAATTAGATCTTAGACAGAAATAAGGAAACCTCATAGTAGACAGATATATCCTCTTCTTATTACAATCCCGTATAAAGAAGATAAGGTCTTAGATATATCAGAGTACACATGAATTGGGTAGATCACAGTAGACAACAATCAGGTACATTACCATTGGACACCCTAGAACACAAGACCCACAACCCTCTTTAAGCTCATAGTCAACCTTAGAGGAGACAGGTCTTATATAGGTTCCATTCTTATTAAGTTATTAGATAGGTAATCAATTAGACCCCTAATACAAATTCTTGAAATAGAAATATTAGGATTCTATACATTATACTTAGGAATATAACTTCGACTTTGACTTAGGATTTTCTTATATTACCTATCCTTAGACAGACTCTACTTATACTACCGTGCATAACTACAACTATACTACTTGAATGAAACTTATATCCTCAATCTACTATACTTCACTTTATAACTTAACCAAGCTTACTAGTTATTATTAGACACAACTATTAACAAATTATCAGGGGTCAGGAAAGAACCTCCACTACTCACCTACTTTAGATATCTTCTTCAAACATCAGACCTCCATCAACTCTAGGAATAAATACTACCTGGCCAACGCTATCATCTCTTCCTATCACAAATCAACAATAACTGTAGCCTATTACAAAACACCGAGGGTTGAACCGAAACAACTATTCTCATTAGGCAAAGTAACAATAAGTCTACCTGCTTGACAAGGAAACAAGGTGACTAGCACTAAGAAACCTCACTCTATCAAGGTGAGGACAAGGATAATACCCTCATACTAGCAAATTGGTTTGGTCACATAACCTAAATAAGATACTTGTACTACCAGGTCTAACACAGAGATTTGGAAAGAGAATGTGGAACAACCACCCTACTCAATTAGATACATGCAACCAGTAGATATTACCTTTATACACATATACCGGAACCAAGAGCTATTTCATGATTAGAAGAAGAACCATTAGAAACAAAACAACAGATACGGTAGGAGGAGTATATTTATCTAAGTGCCACCTGCTATTGAACTAGTCAGAACATATGTTATCATCATGCCTCAAATACTACCTATTAATGTACCCACTTTTTACACTCGTTCCTCCTCATTTGATACGTGACCCATACATAGTTGAACCATTTCCATATCACAAAGGTTTCTAAGAAGATTTTATTTGGAAATTTATACCTTGGATCATATCAGGTGGAATTACGCAATCAATCTTCCATTTTACACCTTTCGAACGTACTCATTTATCAGGAAGTGACATTAATCAAATCAAGATTGTGACATTATAGACAATACTTCTCAATATCCATGGAGCTACACTACTTTCTACATTAGATACTCAGTAAATAATAAACACTACCCGCAACTCAACACTACTAAGTACACTACCTAACCAAACCTGGACCCAATAGAAACTAACCAACCAATCTACGAAGAGATGTAATTTGTGCTTTTTTTATAGTTTTATACTAGAATGAGGCTATATTGGTCAGGATTTAAAGGTTGAGGGCCTAAGGGTACCCAAGGAGGTAGTGGCACAACTAATGGAGGATGCTAGAGTTAAGGGTAGCTAGGAGGATAAGAGAGTAGAGGAGGAGGGATATGATTGAGATTTCTCCTCTAAGATAGAGATAACATTGAGTAGAAGTATTTAGGCTTTAATTTTAGCTATGGATATACTATGTGCGATAAATTCGTACATAGTTTAGGGATAATGCTTGATGAGATGGGGGAAAATCAATTGACTCAAAGGATCATTGGAAGACTATTATTAATTCATTATAATAACATATCATAAATTTGGATGATACCTTGGTTTGAGATGTAGGTTGGTCGTTTTAGATTCTAAGAGATAATAGGCCTTGTAAGAGATAAAGTAGGCCACATAGGCTAGGTTATAGGTAGAGCTTAAGAGAGATAGATTTAGGGGAGAGTTAGGCAGTATCAAGGCTAGGGATTTTTATATGGATGAGTTCATGGCTAATGTTAATGTAGAGGAAGGGTCCAATATAACGATGGAGGTTAGTATAGATGCCTTAGTGCAATATTTTATATTTGATATCCCTATATAGATAGCTATAGTTGATGTGCCTACTTAGATTTAGGTTAAGACTATATAGGCCCATGTGTTAGTTGATGTAGAGATCCAAATGGATCTTGTAGAGGTTAGAGTGATAACCTTTATATATCATATTGAAACTGGTCCTTCTCCATGTAGTCTTTAGTATGGGGCTAGCATGACTTAGATAGCAATATGTGTAACCCTTAGGATGTTGTGGCTCATTATGGAATAGACTTGTCAGCCATAAACATGGTGTTAATTGTGAAGGAGATAAAGTTAGCTAAATTGAGGTCATAGATGGTCATTCTCCTAGCATAGGTATAAGCTCTCTCTACTTCTCATACATGGTCAATAATAGGTCTGGTTATACTTTTTATACCAAGATAAAAAAGATATTGAGATATAAATCTCTAGCTTTACAAAGGTGTTCCCCCTGCTGGAAGATGACTACCTCCCTTCGATGAGGTAAGGAACTAGTCATGCCATTTTAAGCAAGCCAAAGATATTGTCTCCTTGCTTCACTATTCTATGAGGAAGGAACTTGAATTTGCTTTCCCTCCGAGGGGAAGGAACGAGCGAGACCATAAAGGAGAGGATTCCCCTAGTAGGGCTCTCCATTAAGGGAGAGGATTGCTAAGTGTGTTACATATGATGAATAAGATAGAGGTTTATTAGTATGGGTTTGATTCTATGTTTGTTATATTAATTGCACCAATGCTTAGTTAATCTTAAGTTGATCTCACATGTCATATGAGCAAGTGATTAGATCTATTACACTATCACTATAAGGGTCGTATATTATGTAGAATACTTGTACTGTCACTATCGAGCTTACTTATATAGTAATCAATACTGCTCTTAATTATGGATATATTGTAACTCCATATCATAAGTTGAGTTTTATTAGAGTCATAGTGATATTTTAGCTTATGGAAGAGCCACTAAATTAATTATTCATCGATTGAACCTAACAAAAATCGACGATAACACTAGATTTTAACATCACACCCTGGGTTCTACAACACGGATTATTACTACTACTTAAAATAGCAAACCTACCCTCAGCTAGCTATATCATCACCGAATCAGGATAGATTCACAATTCCATCTAAATAGTGGAGATCCAAGACAAATATCTCTCATGTTTGACGAACATCTTCTGGAGTAGCAGAAGGTTCTTATTTGTACTAATCCTATTCTTTCGAAATGATATAGACATGTATTGGCCGGAACGTTTTTTGATGCACGTAAGATTTTACTACTAGTCCTTTGTGATCGAGATCCAACTTTTTCCTTTCCAAATCAAGATCCATATTTGGGTTTTTTAAATCAAGATCAATAGCTTGCCTATATGAAAAAGGAAACACCAACAAGAAGCTAAAATATCCACACTAGCATCAACAATAGTATATCCAGCAGCAGAGCTAGCAGCACCAATAACATATAAGGTAGAGGTAGAGACGACGTACCCTCTGGTTGATGGAGTTGTATATAAAGCCCCTTGAAATGGTTTAGCAGTTGTACCACCTACATCAGTGGGTTAAGTAGTAGATTAAGCAAGTGATTTAGTTGTTTATGGGTCAGTTGATTTTGGTTATGCACCTGTAGTTATTTAAAGAGTTTACCGAGAAAAGGCATCAGAGTAAGCGTTAGTCGATATTTTATCGAAACCAGCTAATCCTAATTCATTTTTTTTGCAATCGAAATATGGATTTTAAGAACAATGTGAAACTCACGCTATGTTGGAGATATATAAAACCTCTTTATATTAATAGAGGGTTCAATTTTCGTTTAGGTGATGTAAGGTTATATGGTGGAGTGGCTAGGAGTGATTCAAAATTTCTTCTTGTATATAGATTCTATTTTCATAGCCAGTGAAAATGAAGAAGAGCATGTACAACACGCTCTTTGCAGACAAAATGCAAAAACATGGTATTTTTTTATATGACAGTCCTAATAAGTTCATCCAATTTCAGAAAAATATTGAATTTCTCACAGGGAAATCCTGCAGAAACAATTCAGGAAAAAGAGTAAAGGATGGGATTAAAATTGTACAGTAGTTGTAAGGAATATAAAACAAAAGGTCCAGAATTTTCCTCCCTTCAAAAGACCTAGTAATGGTAAGTGAATCATTGGAACTAATGCTTCATATGTGTTTCAGGAGGCATGAGCATTCTTAGACGTGGTAGAGTAGGTCCCTCTATATTGTG
The DNA here is from genome assembly GCA_000404065.3 of Pinus taeda. NCBI lineage: Eukaryota > Viridiplantae > Streptophyta > Pinopsida > Pinales > Pinaceae > Pinus > Pinus taeda. Next base: position 365,207 of record APFE031051896.1, read on the forward strand.
CCTAACAATCCTTTATACCTTTACTATATCTAAGGACCCCACCACAGTGCTAGGTGGTATTGTAATAACTACAAGTGTTGGTCTCCTTATATCACCCCCAATTGTCTAGGATTTTGTCTTCCTATACTTGGTCTTAGTGCCTAATCTCTATACATATGCCTTAGTTGTAGCTAAATATAACCAAAAGTAAGAAATCTACATATCCTTCTCAATTATCACTATTGTTAGTTGGGTTATATTTCTACCATAATGTATATTTTATCATCTCTCTACATAATCCTGTGAAGTTGTATCCCCTATGGTATCTTCTTTATACTGGGAAACTATAGAGATGTTATGTCTATGATTGGCCCTATACTAATACCCTATGTTTGGCCTACCATGATCTTTTTTGTAACTAACTATGCTACCTAATCATAGTATCATTGCAACTAGATGTGCCATGCCTATAGCTAGTATCTCTCTAGTAAGAGTTGGATTACCTACGTGGTAAGTGTTCAAAATCTAGCATATTTCACAAACAACTCATATTTAAGGTCTTATACCTTGATATCTCTCTATGCTACCACAACTTCCATCATTACAATATCATTTATCCTTGTGCTAGCCTATCTCTCTGCCTCCAACTGAGTCACCCTATCTTGTAGAGTCCTATCCTCTTTCTTAACAAGTGATGCCCTCTAAGCCAACCTAAAATCTATGACCTCCATGTCAATTCTCAATTTCCTCCAAGCCTGTGGAAAAAATGCATATCACATTCACATACCATAAGTTAGTACACTTGACTATCTTGAGCCTATGTATGAGATTTTGTATGGGAGTGTTCTTTTCTCATGCCTTGTCTAGATCTACATCTCTTCTACCTATCTCTCTCTAGTAGCTCTAAAAAAATCTCGATGGATGCATCTTTGCATATCTGGAAGCTATCACTTGGTAGGTTTTCCATAGGTAATAAAGCTTATAGGGTAGAAAGCCAGAAGAAGAGGAAGCCGCCAAAATGGAAGCAAAGGCCAGGGAAGAAGTGAGAACTAGGGAAGAGGAAGAAGGAAGAACTAGCGCCACTCAGTATACATTACATATGCAAGGGTTAACAACACTATAGAATAAATATAGAACTCTATAAGGAAGATATAACTAGAGTAGGAATGGAAGCATTAGGACTTCTCTTATTATATCTAATCCTAGACTGAAACTTAATTAATACTCTCTTATACTAACTAAGGATTAGATTTTATCCTCGAAATAAGGGTATTTTTCCAAACTGAATTATCAATCTGGTGAATGTATCTAATGGATAGATATATTAAAAATCTAATATATCTATCCCATTGATTACTAGATTTTATTTTTCACTCTTCTACGGGGATTAAAATCATCAAGGTATGATCTTGTTCTTCGGAGAAGGGGATATGGCGGAATTGGTAACGTCGGAAAAGTTGGATGCAATACACCTATTCGATTGGAATCAAGTAATTTTATCTATTGGAAACTAGGAGTCATTGTTCCCAATAATTTTAACCATTGGACCCCTAATACAGCATCAACACCATCCATTTGGATTGATATCATGGGACTATCTAATAAATACTCCCCCATATTTAGCTTAATACTATGGTGCTTTCTTGAAATTTTTATGGAACCTCCATCTGCAACCATTACTTGAAATTCTAGTGCTATATATACAAAGAAATTGAGAAGTTTTTCCAATTTGTAATTAATTAAGTTATAGTTCTACCTAAATCAATCAACATTTATTCCTTTTTCTTTTCGATATATCCTTTTATCTTGAGGCTTTGCAAAATATTGATGTCATCCAATGCATGACAAGATATTTTTGGAGTAGTCTCTTCTAACTCTAGATCTTATGACCAATTCCAATTCTTGATCTTCTTCCTCTTCATAGTCTATGTATAATAGTTTATTGTCATGACACTTATTCCCCTTACTATACTTCCTGTCACAATTGAAACATAACCTCTTTTCTCTTCTTTCCTCCTGTTAGTGTCAGTCAATTCAGCCTGTCACCAATGATCAAATATGCTCTTACAAGGTGTTTTTAGGGTGTCAAGTCATTTTTTTGTCATTTCAGTGAGTCTTCAAATAAAACTTTGGTCACCGGTTGTTGTGTCTAGGTCACTGATGCCCCCTTCACTTACTCATGGTTCTCATCAATCATCATGGTCATTGTCTTCTTCAAGGTATCATATCTTCATTTAAGTGTCTTGGGTCATGAAATGATCAAATTCTTCATTTTAGATCATGGTCTAGGGTTTTACTCCATGTTGCATCATGATACCATAGGTCAAAACGAAAACATGTCCATCATGTAATTCAGTGGGAAAAGGAAGTTAGTAGCTTAGGGAAATAAAAATAAAGGTAAAGGTAATGTTTTATTTCAAATAAGACAGCATTTCAGTAAACTACCTTGCCTCATCATTTCTCATAGGGACATGTTTTCTTCAAAATATGTTTCTGACCAAATGGAGAATAATTTTACAAAAGTGAAAGAGGTTTTTGTCCATTATAGTGAAAGAAACAAAAACACCCTTCATTTTATGCACAGGTGTTATTATTTAAAATAAATTCCCAAACTACACTTGCTACGAGAGAGTTGTTGCACTTATGGACAACTTGACTTCAAGAGAGTTTTTCAGGGGGTTTAGAGTAGGTGTTGGTAGTGCTTAAGGACTCCTTTTTGTAGAAGACATCCTAAGCTTTAGACTGGTACCTTCCAATCGTGATTTGGACTAGTGGAAGGCATCCAAAAGTGCTCTGCAAGTTGGCGCTATGCTTTTGTCAGAGACACCCTGGGTTTTTGGAGTGATCTTGGAAAAATCGATTTTTTCTCCATTGTGGAGTGTCCACATTACATCTTGAGGAGTCCATCTTATAGCAAACTTCAAGAGATTTCCAACGAGCTATCAAGTTCTCGATTTGGAGCAGTTTAAGGCCTCCAAACGTGGTTTGGAAGATGGCACTGTGCTCAGAGACACTGTGTAGCACTTGGGAGGCCAGCGCTACGCTTAGGAACACTGCGCTACACTTGGGCGTTGTGCTTAGGAAGGCTGCACTGTGCTTGGACCAGAGTAGCTCAAATTTGCCCGAAACTCACCCAAATTGAATTTTTAAGCTTTCTCATCTTTTTTGTTGCAATCCTAAGCTCATCTACAAGTAAGCACATCACCTTACTCACCTTTTTATTTTGCAAGATAAATTCAAGCCAAAGATTTCTTCGTTTAGGGTTTCTAGTGAATTTGTCATGAAATTATGATAGGGTTGATGATGGTCATTTAGTTTTCTTGATTTTAAACATGTAAAACCTCATCCTACACCTCTACACTTGTTTAATATGCTACATGAACCACTAAACCAACTTCAAAACATTAAATTACTTCACTAAAAGTGAAACCCTAAGTCATTCCTATGGGATTTGGACAGTTTTCCTAGAAACCCTTTTTTCTCCTTTCACAAATACATTGTTCCTTCATTTCACTTCCTTTCATCTTCATCAGTTGTTCATAGTCCATATCCATCTCCTAGAATTTCCTTTACCATTTTTTCCACTCCACCTACCCATCATTTCATTTTTCACTCATCCCTCACTATTTTTTCCCCTTTCCTATCATCTAGGGTTTCAAAAATGAAATGAGATTACTTCACCAAGCCATCACCAAGACACATTAGCACAACCTATGGAAGTATGGTTATCAAACAAATCAGAGGAGCTTCCCAAGGCACCTAGACCTGAGGTGACCAAAACATACCAGAGATGAAAAGGAATTGTGTTTGCACCCCAAGTTGAGGAAAGGGCCAAGCCTTCTACATCAGCAAAACATGGGTCACCAATGCAGGATAAGGACATGGTTGAGCATGAGTTTGAGTTGGTTGACTTAGAGGTAGAAAATGAGACTTCAAGCATGTAGCAGATGATCAGAGACAAAGATTATTAGATCAAGGAACTCACAGTCAACATGGCAAGAGCAAGATACATCATCTCATTCCTAGAACATGAGAATAGTCAATTGAAGGCAAAATAATTGATCATGGAGAAAGAGAAAACCAAAATATTGCAACAAGTCAACAAGGGAAAAGCAGTCATGGAGACAAATGATCCTGAAGAAACACAAGGAAAAGGTAAGAGAAAAAGGCCAAGAACTAAAGGGCTTAAGAAGGCATTACAGGAAGAAGAAAAACACTTCTTACTGAACGAGGAGCTAGACCTAGAGGACAGAATTGCTTTCGAGGTCAATCAAGACAAAGAGTAATGGTCAAACAGGGCCAAAAAATGACCACTTGGAGAAGCTTCTAGACAAAGCTAATAGAGGCAATCAGTTGCTAAGGCACGTGGCACACAATTACCAGGCTCAGAACATGATTTGTAATGTCAAGGTCAAGCAACTGGCGAACAAGCTCAAAGAAGCCCAAAATTACCAAAAATATGAAGGAAACTTGGAGATTCTTTCTGAAGCATCTATGAGGGCCTAACATGCATCATTTTACAACTCTTGGCCAATTTTGAGGAAATCTTGATCAGTTTTGGTTTTTTGCAAATTTTGAGGCCTAATTCAGAAAATCAGCAAGGCACTGCACTTTTTCCTCGGGCAACCATTTCAAGAAAAATTTGCATTTTTGGAAAGCCCTTGGCATCCTTTAAAAACCCATTTCTTCATATTTTCAGAAGGAGGCTTAGATTTTGAGAAAAATGGAAAACCGTGGCCAAAAATCAGCTTTTTGGACTCTCTTTTTTATAGGCACTGTGCTCCTGGAGTGACCTTGACATAATAGAGTTTTGAAGGCCTTCCCATGGGTCATTTTCAAAAATTCAAGATGTTTTGGAAACTAGACTTTAAAATTTAGTTGTTAGTTCTCTCATATCTTCATTTGGACCTCAGCAAGGCACCTAAAAGTGGGCTCAAAGTTGGCACTATGCTTCTGCAATTTCCTGTGTTTTTAATTGTAAATTTCACTGTGTAAATTTTCTAGCTTTCAGTTTGACTTGGTCAAAGTCAAAAATCTTAATGTAATGGAAATTTTTTCGAGGCTAGGTGATGTAGGCATGAATAATTTACATGATAGTTTGTTTTTGATGTTTAATAGGCCTCATTAAGGAAGAAAACTCCTAAACAAACTCTCCAAGAAGTGTTTGAGTTTCACCTTCTCACTCTCACCTGTTGGTTGAGAGAATCTTGAAGTCAGTTCCACCACCTAGGAATTCAACTCTTGAAGGTGAGCAAGTGGTCTAAGTGAGTATATATGTATCATTTATCTTTCAGAGAGAAGGGTTGGACTTTTGTGGAGGATGCTTGCATGTAATGATCTTCTCAGCTAATACAGAGATAGTTGCAGCATTTTTAAGGAACTCTAGTCTAGTGAGTTCATGGTGTTTGTTCTTCTTTCTATCTATTTTCTAACAGTTAAATCATCTTTATACACATGTTTTTTCTTTTTTCTATGGATACCTTGCAGTTAAATAGACAGGATTCTTGATTTCAAGCTCTGTTTATATGGTTTTCATAGTTGTGTTTATGTCTTCTAAAAGATAATGAACTCATATTTGCTTATGCTCATTGGTCTCTTCTAAGCTTTCTATTCTATACTACATTGACAATATTCCAAGTACACCATGGCCTTCTATTACCTAGCTCCTTTCTATATTTGCTTATGCACTCCTAAAGCCTAGACCTAATCAGGCTCCAAACCCTAGTCCAGCAAACCCTAAAATCTAAAATTCACTAACACACAAACAATCATACATATCTAGCCTAAAACTTACTTGCTTTAAAGTCATTTCACTGATAAAAAACTTTGAGATATCCCTCTCTTGCTTAGTAGGGCTAGCTACTGAGCTAAAGTGGTTTGAGCTTACCCTTCTCGATCTCCTCCTCAACCTAGGAAATTGTAAGGGACTAACATTTTTGGCGTCATTTCTGGGAACGAAAGATCATATCTTCCCTAAGAAAGAACGATAAGGATCAGATCTGATTGCTAATGGTGAATAGTGATTAGACACAATAAAAGTTGTGCATCTTTCACCTGGTGACTCCACTATTGAAGAATCCAAAGGTTCAAAAATTTCATGGCAACTCCACTGATCAAAAACTAGTAGTTTGAATAACTTATTGGTTTCTTAATTGTTTTCAAGATGGATTCAACTACTCGAAGGTATTCTCCTATGAGTCGATCTCATATTCCTAGTCTTTCTAATCATATTCCTTGTATAGATTGGCAAATAGGGCTACCAAAGTTTAAAGGTCAGGATGGAGAAGATGCTAATTTGCATTTGGTAAAATTTCATTTTCATATTCACAAATTAAAGGTTAAGTTTCCTAAAGATTGTCTGATGAATATTTTCATGGCTACCTTGGAGGAAATGGCGAGGAAATGGTATGAGAGTCTACCATTTTCTAGTTTATATTCTCTAAAGGATTTTCATTCAATTTTCTTTCAACATTATAAGAGCTGCAATTTTTCCTTATCAATGACGGATAGATATTGTGAGATTTCTGAAAATTTTATTCAATTTCTAGAAAAATCGTATGGGGATGAAGAATGTATGGAAGACGATATATTAGAAGCCCTTTATTATTTTTCCTCCCAACAAGAATCAGCAATTTCCTCCTTGGATGAAACAGACTAGGATCAAAATAGAGAAAGGCCTACTCCTGATCTTGAAAATTAAATCACCAAGCCAATGTTGATCTCTATAAAACTCAGTGTTCTCCTCTTTATGAAGATGAAATAGATCAGCTCTTGAAAAACCATGTTACAGCCCAAGTTAAGGCAGGTTTGCAAGGCTCATAAAATCAAGATTATGTGAGTGAAATTTCTTCCATTATTGAAAATGAAAATATGGGTTTAAATGATGACAATCATGAGATTGATGAAACTATACATGAAGTTGTTGTGAGTAAGCCAACTTGTGATGTAGATTTCCTGCAAGGAGATCAGCTAACAAACATTGTTTTCTTTCATGAAAAGGATAGGGCTGACCTGTTTAATAATCTTGAAGAATTTGTTTTGTTCAAGGATGATTTAGACTATGAAATGGAAGAGTAAGAGTCTAAGATAAACAATATGCCATAGATAGAATCAGAGTTGCTCATGCTTGAGAAATTTACAGCCAACACTCAGGTGGCAAAAAGTCATATTTCTCTATGCCTTCCTATGGATCAACAACCAAGTATTCTTTCAGATCAAAATGAAAGGAGTACTTGTATTTTTTTTGGACTTCAAGACAAGGTAACATTTCAATTTTTAAGGATCCTTACACTAATTTGTTGTAGCCATCTGGAAAGATGAATTTTCTTGTATTTATGAATCATGAGTACATCTTCAGTGGACACTCGGAGTTTCCTAGCTTTTTTTTCTGCTTTCTCAAGGAAAGTACAAGCAAAATTCAAGTAGGTAGCCATCTTCTGGATTGGTTACACTTGAGGGATCATTACACATGATTGTATATACATCTTTAGCAGCTGGAAGGTTATCATCACAATTTGAAGCCCTCAAATCCCGATGGTCTGCTACCATAAGTAAGTTCAGTCAGTATGTTTTTTATAGTCAAGTCAGTCAGTTTTCTATTTGAATTTAGCCTTTTCATTTTGACTCCATTCCCAATGATCAAGGCTGCTAGGTATACAGTGTTCTTGGCACCTCCAAGGAGTTTCCATCCCCAACTGGAGCCAATGTTAGTGTCAACCAGTGCAGCCTGTCACTAGTGATCAAATATGCTCTTACAAGGTGTTGTTAGGGTGTCAAGTCATTTTTTTGTCATTTGAGTGAGTCTTCAAATAAAAATTTGATCATCGGTTGTTGTGTCTAGGTCACTGCTGCTCCCTTCACTTACTCATGGTTCACATCAATCATCATGGTCATTTTCTTCTTCGAGGTATCATATCTTCATTTAAGTGTCTTGTGTCATGAAATGGTCAAATTCTTCATTTTAGGTCATGGTCTAGGGTTTCACTCCATGTGTCATCATGGTAGTATAAGTCAAAACAAAAACATGCCCATCATGTAATTCAGTGGGAAAAGGGAGTTAGCAGCTTAGGGAAAGAAAAACAAAGGTAAAGGTAATGTTTTATTTCAAATAAGACAATGTTGCAGTACACTACCTTGCCTCATCATTTCTCATAGGGACATGTTTACTTCAAAATATGTTTGTGACCAAATGGAGAAGAATTTTACAAAAGTGAAAGAGGTTTTTGTCCATTATAGTCCAAAAAACAAAAAACTCCTTAATTTTATGCACAGGTGTATTATTTAAAATAAATACCCAAACTACACTTGCTACAGGATAGTTGTTGCACTTTTGGACAACTTGACTTCAAGAGAGTTTTTCAGGGGTTTGGAGCAGGTTTTGGTAGTGCTTAAGGACTCTATTGTGTAGCAAACATCCTAAGATTTCCAATGGTACCTTCAGATTGTGATTTTGATTAGTGGAAGGCATCCAAAATTTCTCTGCAAGTTGGTGTTATGCTTTTGTTAGAGACACCCTGGGTTTTTGGAGTGACCTTGGTAAAAACGATTTTTTCTCCCTGATGGAGTCTCCAAATTACATTCTTGAGGAGTCCATCTTATAGTAGACTTCAAGCGCTTTCCAACGAGCTATCAAGTTCTCGATTTGGAGTAGTTTAAGGCCTCCAAACGTGGTTTGGAATATGGCATTGCACTCAGAGACACTGTGTTGCGCTTGGGAGGCCAGCGCTGCACTCAGGAACATTACGCTACGCTTGGGCACTATGCTCAAGAACACTACGCTACGCTTGGGCCAGAGTAGCTCAAATTTGCCCGAAACTCACCCAAATTTAATTTTTAAGCTTGCTCATGTTTTTTCTTGCAATCCTAAGCTCATCTACAAGTAAGTACTTCACCTTACTCATCTTTTTATTTTGCAAGATAAATTCAAGCCAAAGATTTCTTCATTTAGGGTTTCTAGTGAATTTGTCATGAAATGATGATAGGGTTGATGATGGTCATTTATTTTTTCTTAATTTTAGACATGTAAAACCTCATCCTATGCCTCTACACATGTTTAATATGCTACATGAACCACTGAACCAACTTCAAAACATTAAATTACTTCACTAAAAGTGAAACCCTAGCTCATTCCTATGGGATTTGGACAGTTTTCCTACAAGCCTTGTTTTTCCCCTTTCACAAATACATTGTTCCTTCATTTCACTTTCTTTCATCTTCATCAGTTGTTCATAGTCCATATCCACCTCCTAGAATTTCCCTTGCCATTTTTTCCACTCCACCTACCCATCATTTCATTTTTCACTCATCCCTCACTGTTTTTCCCCTTTCCTATCATCTAGGGTTTCAAAAATGAAATGATATTACTTCACCATGACACATCATCACAGCCTATGGAAGTATGGTTATCAAACAAATCAGAGGAGGTTCCCAAGGTAGCTAGACCTGAGGTGACCAAAACAATATACTAGAGATGAAAATGACTTGTGTCTGCTCCTCAAGTTGAGGAAAGGGCCAAGCCTTCTACATCAACAAAACAGGGGTCACTAGTGTAGGATAAGGACATGGTTGATCATGAGTTTGATTTGGTTGAATTAGAGGCAAAAAATGAGACTTCAAGCATGTAGCATATGATCAGAGACAAAGATTATCAAATCAAGGAACTCACAATCAACATGGCAAGAGCTAGATACATCATCTCATTCCTAGAATAGGAGAATAGTCAATTGAAGGCAAAACAATTGATCATGGAGAAAGAGAAAACCAAACTATTGCAGTAGGTTAGCAAGGGAAAATCAGTCATGGAGACAAATGAGCCTGAAGGAACACAAGGAAAAGGTAAGAGAAAATGGCCAAGAACTAAAGGGCTTATGAAGGCATTACAGGAAGAAGAAAAACACATCTTACTAAATGAGGAGCTAGACCTAGAGGACAGAATTGCTTTAGAGGTTAGTTAAGACAAAGAGTACTAGTTAAAAAGGGTCAATTACCACTTGGAAAAGCTTCTAGACAAAGATAATAGAGACAATCAGCTGCTAAGGCACATGGCACACCATTACCAGGCTCAAAACATGATTTGTAATGTCAAGGTCAAACAGTTGGAGAACAAGCTCAAAGAAGCCCAAAAGGACCAAAAATATGAAGGAAACTTGGAGATGTTTTATGAAGCATCTATGAAGGCTTAACATGGATTATTTTGCAGATCTTGGCCAATTTTGAGGAAATTCTTATCGGTTTTGGTTTTTTGCAAATTTTGAGGCCTAATTCATAAAATCAGCAGTTCGCATTGCGCTTTTTCCTTAGGCACCCATTTCAACTAAAATTTGCATTTTTGGAAAGCACTTGGCATCCTCAAAAAACCCATCTCTTCAAATTTTCTAGAGGAGGCTTCAATTTTGAGAAAAATGGAAAAAAGTGGCCAAAAATCAGCTTTCTAAACCCTTTTTTTATAGACGTTGCACTCCTAGAGTGACCTTGGGCGAATGGAGTATTGAAGGCCTTCCCATGGGTAATTTTCAAAAATTCAAGATGTTATGGAAAAATAGACTTGCAAATATAGTTTTCCATTCTCTCAAATATTCATTTGGACCTCAGGAAGGCACCTCAAAGTGGTCTCAAATTCGGCACTACGCTTCTGCAATTTCCTGTGTTTTGTATTGTAAATTTCACTCTGTAAATTTTCTAGCTTTCAGTTTGACTTGGTCAAAGTCAAAACTCTTAATGTAATGGCACTTGTTTCGAGAATAGGTGATGTAGGCATGAATAAATTTACATGATAGGTTGTTTTTGATGTTTAATAGGCCTCATTAAGGAAGCAAACTCCTAAACAAACTTCTCTAAGAAGTGTTTGAGTTTCACCTTCTCACTCTCCCCTGTTGGTTGAGAGAATCTTGGAGTCAGTTCCACCACCTAGGAATTTGACTCCTGAATGTGAGAAAGTGGTCTAAGTGAGTCTATATGTATAATTTCTCTTTCAGAGAGAAGGGTTGGACTTTTTTGGAGGAGGCTTGCATGTAATGATCTTCTCAACTAATACAGAGATAGTTGCAGTTATTTTTAAAGAACTCTAGTCCAGTGAGTTCATGGTGTTTGTTCTTCTTTCTATCTATTTTCTAATGGTTAAATCATCTTTATCCACATATTTGTCTTCTTTCTGTAGATACCTTGCAGTTAAATAGACAGGATTCTTGATTTCAAGCTTTGTTTATATGGTTTTCATAGTTGTGTTTATGTCTTCTAAAAGCTAATGAACTCATATTTGCTTATGCTCATTAGTCTCTTCTAAACTTTCTATTCTATACTACATTGACAATATTCCAAGTACACCATGGCCTTCTGTTACCTAGCTCCTTTCTATATTTGCTTCTGTGCTCCTAAAGCCTAGACCTTATCACTAGCTCCAAACCCTAGTCCAACAAACCTTAAAATCTAAAATTCACCAACACACAAACAATAATACATATCTATCCTAAAACTTATTTGCTTTAAAGTCATTTAACTAATAAAAAACTTTGAGAGATCCCTCTCTTGCTCAGTAGGTCTAGCTACAGAGTTGAAGTGGTTTTAGATTACCCTTCTCGATCTCCTCCTCAGCCTAGGAAATTGTAAGGGAATAACACCTCCATTCGTTGATGTGTCAACCTTATTTGTTGAGTGAAGTTTAGAGAGGGAGGATGATGTTCTCTATAGTTTTTAGTGATCACTCTTCTACTAGCCAAATTTTTACTTTCAATTTTCCTTGCCAAAATAAACGCATACTCTAAGGCTTTAGGATCAAAAAAATGTACCACATGTTGGATGTTTTCCTTCAAAGTTTCCATAAATTGGTCTAAAAAATTATCCTCTGAAATTCTCTTTCTGTTCAGACACAATTTTTGGAATTGTTGAATATGTTATTTAGTTGGAACTTTTTGTCAAATATTTACCAGTTGACTAAAGGGTGTATTTCTCTTAAAATACCTATAATGTGCTATCAATTACTCTGTAAAAATGGACCAAGATATAGTAGAATATTTTTTCTTTTGACAAATCCATTGATACATACAAATTGATCTTGTTCTAAAAATATGGATGCAATGTTTACCTTTTTATCAGGTTATCACTTGGTGTATATCATAGTATTGCTCCATCTGGAATATCCCTGTTATAGAATCCTAGGTTTGTTTGCTCTAATACCAAATATTACAAGCCATGTGCCTTAAAAATGATAAGAATTCAATGATTACAATCCACTTTGAGCAGGAAACCTCCTTTTACAATGAATAAAATGAATAAGGTAGGATTTGCTGATCCTAAGACTGGGTATCATTTATATATATAAGATACAAAGGATACCATTATAATTTAATGTTATAATGAAAGGTTTTGGCTGAAATAACATTATAGCAATACAAATGTAATAACTAAATTCTAGGGCTTAATAATGGGTTTGAGGGTTAACATGGGTCTTTTTTATGGCCTAACACCAATGGTATTCGTTGATAGGTAAAAGGCTTGGATAATTTTTGTACTTAGAGAATTTTTCTTCCTAATGGCCCGCTCACCATTTGCACTACCAAAACCAAAGGAATTATGAAAACTTAAGAATATTTGGTTGGTTTCATATTTACAATGCATTTTTTCTTGGATGAAACTTTAAGGAAAAGATGAATCCAATTGCACTCTATGTTAGTCAAGGGGTTTGCAACAACAATAAGAAATAAAATTCCAACCCTCATAGGAAATACGTCATGTAGTAATGCTCCATTATAATACATGTTCCATAGTTCTTTAGTCCTTTGCAATTAGAACAACCACACACCACTAAGACTTCACAGTAATGCTACAAGGGATTATCTCCATTTACCTTTGAGTTAGCTACTCTACTAGAAAATATCATATCACAATTTTCTAGAAAAAAATTATCTTGACTTGCATTAGTACTCAAAAGGGTCTATTTAAGAAATGTCTTATAATTAATATCCTTCAAATTTTGGTTCCAATCCAAGGATGAATTGTATTAGAATTAAACATTAGGGGACTTTTTATAATTTCATGCAATTCATATAATATATTATATATATATATATATATATATATATATATATAAATCATATAATTTATCATCATGAAAAACCTTATCATAAATCCACAAATTACATTCTTTGTAATTTATTAATTTACATGCATTCTAACACATGGCATTGAAGTACCAACAAGAGACATGATTAGAGATGGATTTGAATATATAGATAATAAACATAATGATTCAGCGATATGAAAATTTAAGTATGCATAGGCCATCATTTTAACCAAATATTATAATCTAATTAATATAATTATGAACTTACATTTTGAGCAGAGGATGAACTTGTAGACCACTTCCATATCATACAAGAGATGCAACCACTGGATGTTGAACTAGAACTCTACACAAGAAACAATACAAAGGCAATAATTATGACTAGACATCAATTTTATTATAATAAAGTTGTGTGATTATTTTCACAATAAGAAATTATGAAATTTAGGTGATTGCTAAATGAATTATTGAGTCAAGATATGAATTAGATGAAGAAGAAGAGCTTGATTAACTCATCATTGTTTATAATCTAGCAATAATATGGAAAAATACTTAATTAAAATAATAATATGGGGTTATTACATGGGTGAGAGTTTACAATACTAAGTGATTAGTGTAATGAGGATTGAGGAATGTTAGGTTAAGGCTTGTAAGTTTTAATTGTTAAAGTAGTTAAGGGTATTGTGTATTCTAATATATTAAGGTTTATGAGTTAAGGGGATTAAGGTTAGGGGTGAGGTATTATAGGTTTGTCGGGTTGGGGATTACATGTAATATTAGGGGATAGAATTTTGGGGTGATAAAGTTATAAGGTTTAGGTGAAAGTGGTAGCTATGAGTTATAATGTTGATAGTAATTAAGTTTTAGGGTTAGGAGTTAAGAAGGTTAGGTTTCATAGGTGTTACGGTTTATGATTTAGGTGTTAGGGTCACAGACAACAATGACTAGTCTTGCTCCTAACCAAGATAATGACAAAAATAACTTAAGATCCCCTTATTACTTTATGAGGCTTGCTCATAAACAATATAGTGACAACAATGATTTCATATTCCCCCTATCAAATTCTGTAAGGATTTCTCATGACTAGGATAGTGACAACAATGACTTTTATGTACGATGGAGTAGGAGCTTATAAGATTATAATAATTAAGGGTGGAAATGACTAGATTCAAGGGTTAGGATGTAAAGAAGATGCAAAAAGTAAGTGAGCACACACAAAAAATAAACTAGAGGGTTTAAGGGATATAACAATACAAATCAATAATGCCACAACCTTAATTATAGTAGTGTAGTTAAGGTTCAATGCTTACATATAGTATGCATTTTAGGGGTAAGGGTTATATAGGTTAGGGTTTATAGTTATTTGGGTTTAATATTTGATAGGGATTGTGTGTGTGTGTGCACGCACGTGCATGTTCATTTTAGGAGTCAGGGTTATTATTGAAAATGCAACGAGAAAATCTAGTTTTGACTTTGCCTTGGTCAAACTAGATTAAAATTTCAATTTCAATTTTAGCATAATACTTGGAGGTAGTTAAATGAGCTGACATGGCTCTTGTCACTTAGTTAACTCAATAAATTCGAGTTGGAGACACTTGAGTTCAGTTCTACATTATTGATTGCTAATTTGTAGCAATTTGTTTCAATTAATTTGATTTATTGTCAATTAAACTAGTTTTCACTGTCACAAGAACTAGTGGAGGTCAAGTTGTGGGTGTGTATCTTTTTCCACACTAAGTGATCATCCAATTAACTAATAAATCAGCCCAAAATAATCGGTGCATGAAGAGAATTTGAGTTACCTAGTTGAGCTTTCAATTCAAGGGTAGTGTACTATTAGTTGTAAACTAGTTCAAGTTGTACAGGTGGTGCATGCAGTCAGAGGATTTCCCTATGCAAATTACACAATTCCTTGGTGTGAAATTCCTAAATAATAGGGGAAATTTCCAAAGAGAATAGTGCAAGGAAATAGGAGCTTCGAGGCTTGAAATTTTGGCTAAGTATTATCCAAGGTCAGTCATTCGAGCTGAGAATAGAAGATACAAGTGCAGGTTGAGGTCAAGATTGATCAGAGCATATTGTATTCATCCATATTCTTTGATTAATGCAATACAGATAGTAAGGGGTTTTGTGCAGTTTCTTTCCCCTAAATAAATATCTACGTATATGTCTTGAATCTTGATGCATGTTAATGATTTGTGTTCTCGATCATGAATTTACTTCCACAGATCAGAAGAGTAGCTTCTAGTCTTGTGATTTAGAAAATTTCATGAGCAGTTTAGAATCTACACATTAAGTTCTACATGGTATCAGAGTTAGATTCAGGGTAGAGAAGATATTTCTAAGTTTTCATTACAGGAGGTTCGAGTTTGAAGATCAGCGTTACAAATTTTCTCCAAGACTGAGAAGAATGATTTCAATGGAATCAGGCTCGATTATGCTTTGGAAGAAACCACAAATTTTGTGGCATGGAAGATCCACGTGGAGGGAGTATTAGATGATAATGGGCTACTATAATACATCAAGATAGATGTAGTGAAACCCCTAGCATCTAATGCCCAGGATCTTTCTCAGTGGAAGAAGGATGTGGCTAAAGCGAGGAGGATCATAATGGAGGGAGTTTGGGATCATATTGTCTCAAATATCCACAACTGGAAAGACACTTTTTTCGTGATGTGGAAAACACTGACAGAGTTTTTTGAGAACAAAAGTGACCATAGGAAGTTGGCACTCAAGGATAAGATTTGAAGTATTAAGATGCAAAAGAATGTAATAATTATGTTGTACCTGAGTAGGTTTACACAGTGTCGTGATGAACTTCACGGGGTCGATGTTAATATCCCTAAAGAATATATGATAGCTTTATCCCTCTTAGGCCTTCCCAAGAGTTGGCATAGTTATCAAGATTCAGTAAATGGTAGAGAGAAACTATCAAGCTGGGAGTGGGTATGGTCTGATCTAGTGCAAGAAGAAATAAGACAGAGCAACAAAGACAGGACTTCAACCTAGGGAGATGATGAAGATAATTGTGCCTTGGTTGGAAATGTAGAAAATTTCTACAAGTCCAACTCTGATACCATGTAGAAAATCTGACTGTAGGTTAACCCGATAATGCAATATAAATCAAATCATAATACTATAACCTACTTCTATTATCAAATTGCGGACGCTTAAAGATCAAGCTGAACAATATAACCAGAAGAAGAAGAATCAATGCACAATACACATGAAAATACTTTGGGGAAAGCCTTAGCTAAAAACCCCACTATCTATATTATCATACAAGGTGGAAATACATAGGAATTATACAAAGCCTTAGCTCTCACAGTGGGTCAGCTCTTAGTACAATCCTCACAGATGCTCACAGGAAATCCTAGCTTCTCACAAGCCTTCCTCTCTGCCCCCCAAGCTCCTATTTCCTTGCGTTGTTCCCAGTGGATGATCTTCACCTCACCAAGTGGAACACTGCTCTCACACACTATCAGAACTGTGCAATCCTCAAGTAATGATTCCTTTTGCATGCATGAGTTTTCTTTATAGGAAAACACTTGCAACCAATAGTACATTGTCCTTAACATTTAACTTAACTGGGTCTTTCTCAGAATAGACATGCATGAGTTTCTGATGAGGGAATCTTCAGTTAACTCGAGTACACTAGTTGAGTGCATGCATGCATCAAGTGACTCTTAACTCTCTTGGAACTAATTTAACTTGACTTAACTTAGTAAAATGATTTAACTAATGCTATTTTCTTTGCATCTTGCTCCTTTGTCGAAACATACTGCAGCAACATGATCCTCCCATCATCAGCAGCTTGCTTGGCCTTGTAAAGCCAATGGGAACTCACAACTGACTTGTTCTCTGATCTCGGAACCACATCCCAAACACTATTACGAACTATGGAGTCATACTCCTCCACCATAACATCAACCCAAATCAGCTAATGCATTGCTTCCTCAAAGGAAGATGGCTTAGTCTCAACACATTCCCCAACAAGGGCCATGTATCCAGTGTACCTCTAAGGTGACCTCCTCTGTCTGCACTGAGAAGATGGTGCTCCCACATTCTCTCTCGCATCCTCCAACAATCTATCAGCTTCTCTTGTGCGCTTTCGTACATCTCTGGAAGACTCTGGTTGAGTGGATGTCTCCACTCCTAGAACCTCTACATGTGGTTGCTTTGCATCAGTCTGAGGCTCCTCCTCCTTAGGAACCAACAGTTCCTCCATAGCCTATAGTTGGAGCTCCCTCTCAAGGGAAACTCACATGGCCTTCTGCTCATCAAACTTGAGATCTCTGTGAACCACTATCCTCTGACTGGTAGGCAAGTACACCCGATAGTTATGAGGTGTATCAATGTACCCCACAAGTATCCCCAACTATCATAGAAAATTTTAGGGGCAAATGTTCGCCCTTTGGCGAAATTAAGGGGTTCTAAATTTTTAGTGGGCGAATATTTTGTATCATAGTACATTTTTACAAATCACCTCAAATAGCCCACCTTATTTTAAGGGAGAGGGTAAAAAAGGTAAATTTAGCCCTTGAAATTAGGAGTTACAACCTTCCATTCGCCCATTTTCAAGAATAGGTTTTTATTTAAGTGAATCCATTCGCCCATTTTCAAGAATAGGTTTTATTTAAGTGAATCCTATGGGCTAAAGGCCCAAATACCATATTTATAAAAGAGGTATGGTAAATTAATAAAAATATAAATAAATGAGAGGTATGGTAAATAAATAAAACATTTTTT
>APFE031051896.1:383505-396696 GCA_000404065.3 Pinus taeda
AAGATTTTATAATTGAGTAAAATATTAGCCATGCCTGGTGAGAGATTCGCCAAAAAATTGTATATACATATTATATTATTGATAAAATCGCCTTCCATTTTTCCTATATACCATGGAGATTCGCCCATTTATTATACTTATAAATTTAGGGGGGGTTCTTAAAATTTTCCCTGCCAACTATGCTGACAGCTCAAGCTTCTTCCATGCATCCTTTGTCACATGGAAATATACTGATGAGCCAAAGATCCTGAAGTGACCCACATCTGGTCTCTTACTAGAGAAATCTTCCTTTGGTGTCTTCATTCCAAGTATGCAATGTGGGCTTCTATTCTGCAAATAGACTGTTGTGTTGCATGCCTCAGCCAACAATTGAAGTGGTAGGCCTTGGTCATGCAGCATCGCTACCCCTAAAATAGTTTTGCTCTTTCTCTCGGCCACCCCATTCTGTTGTGGGTTATGAGGTGTCGTCAACTCTCATTTAATTCCTTCCGCTACACAGAAGTCCTTAAACTCTTGAGAGACATATTCTCCACCGTTGTCGCTTCTCAAGGCCTTGACCTTCTTCCCTGACTCTTTCTCGACCAAAGAACTTTGAGAAGGTTTTGTCTTTCTTCTGCATGAAATAAATCCAGCATTTACAAGAATAATCATTCATGAAAATCACATAATATCTTTACTTTGCCATGGATTCCATCGAGAATGGTCCACACACATCAGTATGAACTCGCTCTAAGATAGCCTTTGCTCAATTGTCTCGTTCATGAAAGGAAGACTTGGTATACTTTCCCAAGGTACAACCTTTGCATGTGTCAACTTGCTCAAGTTTACCTTTGGGAAGTCCTTTAGATATCTATTGCATTATCTTCAAAGCCACATGATGCAAATGGCCCAACCGCATGTGCCACAACTCGCCAATGTCTTGGCTTTGCACCAATTATGCTTTCGTACTCAATGCTGCACAATCATCTACCTCTAGTTTATAGAGATTCTTCACATGAATCCCTATCCTCTTGGTCTGACTCATGGCTATGTGTCTTAGGAACGCCTTTCCTTTACTGAAGACAACATCATAGCCTTTGTCCTCCAACATCACGACCAATACCAAGTTATTCTTTAGTCCAAGCACATACTTCACATCTATCAAGGTGACAGGAGCTCCATGCTCCCTCTAAAAAGTAATCGTGCCCACTCTTAAAACACTATACCTTCCGTCGTCACCCATCTTTATGCGCATCTTGAGGTCTTTCTCCTCCAAGGCATTGAATAAACTTTTATCACCGGTCATGTGGAATGAGGCTCCACTGTCAAGATATCAGACATAACCCATCATCGATGACACCATGCATGCCATGAGGGTAAAGTCCATTTTGAACTAAGAGGCTAATGCCTCACCTTCCAATCCTTCCAAGTATCCTTTCTTGGATTTCTTCGATGGGCATGTAGTCGCATAATGTCCCATCTTGTGAAAATTAAAGCATCTCACTTTAGACATGTCACCCTTCTTCCCTCCATGAGAAGAATTCGATTTGGAATGAGAATTCTTCCCCTTCCCTTTCTTTTCCTTACTTGCTAAGGCTAGATTTTCTTCATCATCATCCTTGGATGAAGAACCATATCGTGTGCTCCTCCTGATCTCCTCCTACATAAGATCCGACCACAGTCGTTCCCAATCCCGCAGTTTCTCCCTTCCATTCACAAAGTCCTGGTAGCTATTCCAACTCTTTGGAAGGCCAAGGAGAGTGAGGCTCACCATATATTCATTGGCAGTAGTTATTCCCACACTGCCAAGCTCATCTCTGCAGGTGGTGATCTTGTTCAGATATGTGGAAATAGTATCGCCCTTCTCCATCTTGATTCTTTGAAGCTTATCATTGAGCACCAATTTCCTCTGGTTGCTACTGTTCTAGTAGAGGTCCTTCAATGTCTTCCACATTGAAAATGGAGTATCCTTCCCATGGAGACTCGAGACAATATGGTCTCAAACTCCCTCAAGGATGATTTGTCTCGCCTTCGCCACACACTTCTTCCACTCAGCCAACTCTTGTGCATTAGTTCAAGTTGGATTTTGGATTTCTTGATCAATGAATTCCTTCAATCCATTGTCTTCTAATATAGCCTCCATTCTATCTTTCCATGCTATGTAATTTGAGCTACCTTCCAAGGCATACTTGAGTCTCAAGCCATAGATTTCCATTGACCAACCTTGAAGTATGATAAGAATTCGATTTTCACCTGCAACCCTGAACTTCAAACTTTGAATTCTCTCCTCAGTATACTATTCACAGCTCCGTTACTATGTAGAAAATTTATACAAATATAGCTCTGATACCATGTGGAAAATTTCTACAAATCCATCTCTAATACCATGTAGAAAATTTGACTGTAGGTTAACCCAATAATGCAATATAAATCAAAGAAGAATACTATAACCTATTTCTACTATCAATTTGTGGAAGCTTAAAGATTGAACTGAACAATATAACCAGAAGAAGAAGAATCAATGCACAATACACATGAAAATACTTTGGGGAAAGCCTCAGCTAAAAACCCCACTATCTATATTATCATACAAAGTGGAAATACATAGGAATTATACAAAGCCTTAGCTCTCACGGCTAGCCAACTCTCAGTACAATCCTCATAGATTCTCATAGGCAATCCTGGATTATCACAAGCCTTCCTCTCTGCCCTCCAAGATTCTATTTCCTTGCATTATTCTTGGTGGATGATCTTCACCTCACCAAGTGGAACACTGCTCTCACACACTGTCAGAACTGGGCAATCCTCAAGGAATGATTCCTTCTGCATGCATGATTTTTATTTATAATAAAACACATGCAATTGATAGTACATTTTCCTTGACATTTAACTTAACTGGGTCTTTCTCAAAATAGGCATGCATGAGTTTCTGATGAGGGAACCTTCAGTTAACTGGAGTACACTAGTTGAGTGCATGCATACATCAATTGACTGTTAACTCTCTATTAGTTACTCAAATAGTTTGGAACTAATTTAACTGGACTTAACTCAGTAAACTGAGTTAACTAATTACAACTCAAATATAACTCAATCTTATCTCCTTAATTTAAGGGATAACTCGTGCATGACTTCAGGAAGACTTCTAACTTGAATTTCTCCAACTAATTAAGTCAAATAACTTAATTAATTGTTTCCAAGTAGCTGTTAAGACTAAATTCGATTTTCATTCAAGGACAAATTAAATTGGAATATTCTTGTTGCCACATTTCAACAGGAAAGGAAAATAAAGGGAAAGGGAAGAAATACCAATCCAAAGAAGAATCTAGTCAAGGGGGCAAGAAGAAAGACTTGTCCAAAATCAAGTGCTTTCACTGTCATGAATTGGGACATTATGCCACGAAATGTCCACACAAGAAGTCAAGCAAGAAAATTGTAGGAGGATTAGCGGGTGAAGCCTTGGCCTCATAGTTTGAACTTGATTTTACCCTCATTTCATGCATTGAAATCACAGTGATGGGTAGTGTGTAGTATCCCAACAACAATGCCTCATTCCACATGACGGGAAACAAAGAATTTTTCAATAACTTGGAGGAGAAGGATCTCTAAATGCACATCAAGATGGGAGATGATGGAAGGTAAAGAACAACTGGCATTGGTACAGTTACTCGTCGGAGGGAATCTGACTCCCCTCTCAGGTCAAGGATGTGATGTATGTACCGAAAGAATCTAGTTTATGTCATGGTGTTGGAAGATCATGGCTACGATGTGATATTTAGAAAAAGGAAGGCTTTCTTGAGACACATCGCCATGGGACAAGTGAAGAAGATCGAGGTATAAGTGAAGAACCTCTACAAATTAGATGTGTAGGAATGTGCAGCATTGAGCACAAAAGAAAAGAAGGTGTAGAGTCGAGATATCGGTGAATTATGGCATAGAAGACTTGGCCATTTACATCATGGCACTTTGAATATCATGCAGCGGATTTCTACAGGCCTCCCAAAAGGAGAACTAGAGCAGTGGGATACATGCAAAGGGTGTACATTGGGGAAGTACACAAAATACACCTTCAATGATCGGGACATCAAGGCACAAGCAATCCTTGAAAGGATCCACTCTGATGTTTTTGGACCTTTCTCAATAGCCTCCACTGCCAAGCACAAGTATTATGTTATATTTGTATATGATTTATCACGGAAGTGTTGGATCTACTTCATGCATAAGAAAGACTAGACATTCTCCAAATTTTTTGAGTTTAAAGCACTTGTTCAGAAAGAGACTGGCAAAAAAGTGAAGGCTCTCAAGAGTGATAATGGTGGTCAGTACGTGTCGAATGAGTTTAAATTTTTTTGTGCAAAGGAATGCATTCAACGGGAATTGACAGCACCTCATAACCCATAACAGAATGGGGTGGCTAAGAGGAAGAACATAACTATCTTGGGAGTAAAATAGGTGATGTTGCATGACCAAAGCCTACCTCTACATTTTTGGGTTGAAGCATGCAACACAACAGTCTATTTGTAGAACAAGAGTCCTCACAAGATTCTTGGCATGAGTACACCAGAGGAAGCTTTTTCAGGAAAGAAACCATATGTGTCACACTTAAGGATATTTGGATCATTAGTTTACTGCCATGTTTCCAATGAAGCAAGGAAAAATCCAGAGTCGACAGCAGAGTTGGGGTTATTTTTGGGGTACACAGAAACACCTCACAACTATCATTTGTACATACCATCTCTCGGGATGATAGTGATCAGGAGGGATGTGAAATTTGATGAGGAGAAGGAAATTAGGCATTCTCTTGAGAGGGATATTTTGTTGTAGCCTAATCAGGAGATTTTGGCTCCAAAGGAGAAGCCCTAGGAAGTTGTGGAGCATCCATAAGCGGAGGAGTAGAGAGTGGAGACATCCACTCAAGCAGAAACATTTAGGGAAGGAAGGAAGTGAACCAAGGAAGTTGATATATTATTGCAGGATGCTAGAGACAATGTGAGATCACCCATATCACAGTGCAGGTGGAGGCGGTCTGGTACATTGGCTACATGGTTTTGATGAGCGAGCTTGTAGAGACAGATCCATCCTCATTCGAGGAATTTTTAGAGAAACTAGTATGGGATGATGCTATGGTAGAGGAATATGATTCCATTGTTATAAATAGTGTTTGGGAAGTGGTCCCAATACTAGAAGCCAAATTAGTGGTTGGTTCAAGATGGCTTTACAAGGTAAAGGATGAAGCATATGGGAGCATAGAGAAAAGAAAGGCTAGATTTGTGGCCAAGGGGTTCTCTCAATTTGAGGGAATTGACTATGGGAATACCTTTGCTCCAGTAGCAAGGTACTCATCCATTAGGTAAATTCTAGCACTATCAGCACAAATTGGGTGGAAGATCCACCAAATGGATGTGAAGACAACATTCCTCAATGGATTTATTGAGGAGGAGATGTATATTGAGCAATCAAAGGGGTTTGAGACCTTTGACAGAGAGTCGCATGTGTACAGACTCAAGTGATCATTGTATGGACTCAAGAAAGCACCTCATGCTTGGTATATTAGGATCGATAGCTATCTCACCGGTTTGGGATTCACCAAAAGTGAAGCAAATGCAAACCTTTATCACATTGTGGTAGAAGGTAAATTATTGATTATTGTTTTATATGTTAATGACTTGATCCTTACTGGTGATGAGCAGATGATCAGATCTTGCAATGAGGACCTTGCAAGAGAGTTCGAGATGAAGGACATGGGTCTCATGCACTGCTTCCTTGGTTTGGAAGTATGGCAAGCAGATGGGGAACTATTTGTTTCTCAAGGAAAGTATGCCAACGAGATATTGAAGAAGTTATGCATGGAGAGTAGCAAACCCATGGAAACTCCTCTAGCAGGTAATTGTAGGAAAGAGGATGCCACTTCAGGTGAGGAAGTGGAGGCTACCATTTATAGGTAGCTTGTGGGTTCACTCATGTATTTGGTGAACACATGACCATGCATGTGTTATGCAGTTAATCAACTTAGTCAAGCCATGGTTAAGCCAACCAAATTGTATAGTAAGGCACCAAAGGATGTGTTGAGTTACCTCAGAGGCACTACTCATTTTTGTCTTTGGTACAGACAGATAGAGGGAGTAAAGTTGCAAGGCTTCACAAATGCAGATTGGGTGAGGATTCCATCATACTAGAAGAGCACTTTAGGAGGAGTTTTCAATGTTGGTTCAGCAGCAGTTTCTTAGTACAGCAAGAAGCAGATATCTATGGCAGTCATCTCAACAAAAGCAAAGTAGATGGTTGCAAGTCAAGCAGCAAGTGAGGCTATCTGGATGAGAAAGATTCTTGTTGGGTTATTTGATCAGAATATCTATCCTACAGTGATTTATTGTGAAAATTAGATTTGTCTCAAGCTCTTTGAGAATCCAATATTTCATGATCAATCCAAGCATATTGACATCTAGTATCACCATCTATGAGATTGTGTGCAGAGGCATATTATGTTGTTGCAATACATTCTGACAAAGGAATAAGATGCATATATTTTGACAAAGGCCTTGTCAAGAGGAAAATTTGAGTTGCATAGAACCAGGATATGGGTATTTGATAATCCTTTTCTTTTTGAGAGGAAGTGTTGAAAATGCAGCAAGAAAATCTAGTTTTGACTTTGCCTTGGTTAACTAGATTAAAATTTGAATTTCAATTTCAGCAGAATACTTGGAGGTAATTAACTGAGGTGACATGGCTCTTGTCACTTAGTTAACTCAGTAAATTCGATTTGGAGACTCTTGATTTCGATTCTACATGATTGATTTCCAATTTGTAGCAATATATTTCATTTAATTTGAGTTATTGTCAGTTTAACAAGTTCTCACTCTCAGAACAACTAGTGGAGGTCAAGTTGTGGATGTATAACTTTTTCTACATTGAGTGATCATTGAGTAACTGATCAATCAACCCAAAATAATTGTTGCATGCATAAAATTCAAGTTACCCAGTTGATATTGGAGTTCAATGGCAGTGTACTATCAGTGGTAAACTAGTTCAAGTTGCACAGGTGGTGCATGCAGTAAGAGGATTTCCCTACGCACAATTCCTTGGTGTGAAATTCCTAAATAATAGGGGAAATCTCCCCAAGGGAAAAGTGCAAGGAAATAGGAGCTTGGAGGCTCAAAATTTTGGCTAAGTATTGGCCAAGGTCAGTCAGTCAAGAAGAGGATAGAAGACATAGGTGCAGGTTGAGCTCAAGCTTGAGCATAGCATATTGTATTCATCCAGATTCTTTGATTAATGCAATACAGATAGTAAAGGGTTTTAAGAAGTTTCTTTCCCCTAGATAAATATTTGTGTATATGTGTTGAATCTTAATGCATGTTAATATTTTGTGCTCTCGATCATGAATTTACTTCCGCAAATCAGTAGAGTAGCTTCAAGTCTTATGGTTTAGAAAATTTTATGAAAGTTTAGAATCTACACATTAATTTCTACAGTTATAGTGATTTGGACCTTATATTTGATATGGATTAGAAGTT
Source organism: Pinus taeda (assembly GCA_000404065.3). Lineage (NCBI taxonomy): Eukaryota > Viridiplantae > Streptophyta > Pinopsida > Pinales > Pinaceae > Pinus > Pinus taeda. The sequence goes on from APFE031051896.1 coordinate 390,996, forward strand.
ATAATGGTTTTAAATGTATGTGTATGGGTGTGGGTGTGTGTGCACGCATGTGTTAAGTGTTATATGGGTCCATTGTTAAGTTTAATAGTTGGGGTTTCACAAGGATATTAGCAGGCCATGTTAATGATTATAGAATTATTTGCAAAAGTGTTATTAGTTAAGGGTCATAGTAGTATTGGGCTATTATAATTAATGGTTATAGTGCTTATGGGTTATATGATATAGGTAAAGGGTGATAGAGGTAAGCACTTATCGATTCTAAGGATTAATAATTGTAGGGTTTCATGGTTAAGGGCTAGTGGTTAGGGTTTAAGGTTAAAGGGAGTTAGGAATGACACAAATTATTAGGATTTAAAGGCTATAAATATTAATGATTAGGAGGGTTGAAAGTTGGGGGTTATGAAGTAGGGTTTTAGGGTAGAGGAGTTTAACGGTTATACGAATTTAATTGGTTAAGGGTGATAGGGGTTGGAATTTTATATTAATTATTTTTTATGGTATATAATGGTTGTTTGGGTTATTGTTTATTGTTTATAATAGCTAGGCAAAGTGAATTATGGGTTATATGGTTTAGGTTTTATATTGGTTAGGGGTCATATTTGGCAAGGTTTAGAAGGGTTATGAGTCGTGGGTGATATGGGTTAGGAACTAAGTGTGATATGAGTTTAACATTATATGGATTAAGGGTTATAATTGTTGACACTTATGAATTTCTGATAATGGTGAAGAAGTAGGCCAAAGTAATTAAGTTGTGTAAAAAAAACATACTTCAAAGCAAAATGCACCTAAATTGAAGGTATGTGCTCAAGTGGTGCAATGAAAGTTTTATAGGTTTGTTTGAATAATGCACAAAAATGTAAATCTATGATGTGAAACCTCTTGTTTTATAGTTTTCAAAAAAAAAAGTAATACTAAGGCTCTAAATAATGACCTTCCTCTCAAATCGTGTATGGTAATTGGGCCTTCCAATCACTCCAATAAATGGGGATGAATTCCACTAAAGGAATGAATGTAGGTATTGTAGAAATTTTGAATAATAAACACATATTCAATGGATATTATCCTGATCATGTACTATTGCGGAATACATACACAATACATAAGCTCCTCTACATTGATCATCAATATAGCAGCATCAATAACAATAAAACATCAAGAGCATGCACACATTAACACAGTATGTAACCCAGGGAAAGCTTACAGCTGAAAACCCCACACTATCTATATATTAATGGTTGAGAACATGTAACATTTCAATAGCCAATACTTCTCACAAGTATCCAGCACTATCTCCACCTATTACACACAATACAGCTTAGATCTGATTTCCAAATCTATTCCACTGCTTGCCTGCCTCCACTGCTCAATACCTGCTCAAGAATGGAAGAGAATGGTTGAACCAAACTCGTATTTACCTCAAAAGAATCACTCACACTGGGAATCACGTGAGCAGAGGCTATAATCACTTGGTATTGGCCAATTCTCATTAGCATAACTCAATCCCATTGATTGTGAAAATCCTCATGCACAACTATAGTCACAACTGATAGCAATCTGATCCTCTAACACATGTCCCTACTGAACTGAACATGCACTGACATGCAACTGAGTTAACTGATGTATTCTTTAGTTGCATTATGAGTTAATAATTAGTTTAACAACTCATCATTAGTCTATTTGCAGTTAGACTAATTACAACTAGTTTAACCAAGTCAAACTAAACACAACTCCATCAACTCCACCAAACTCAATTGGTTGAGTTCTAACTGAAGTCATGCATTCTGGATTTGAGACCTCTGTGGTGTAATATTTTTGATTCAGACATCGGAGATTCCACAGTATTAAGATTTTTCTGCCAACGTTTCGAATCCCAACTGGGATCCATGCATGCAACAACTCAACTGACCCACAAAGAAAACATATTTCCTTCTAACAGCTGCATGTGCCACATCTGTAGCTCAAACTGAAGTGCTCCAAGAGAATAAGATAAAGTTTATAGTCAAATATTATAAGGAGCTAATAAATTTGACTTGCTCTAAATAATTTAGATCTTGACAGTGTCAACCGTTGTTGTCTAAAAATAGAAGTCCATCTCATTTTTGCAACTTGACAATCATCCATAAACAACATCTTACAACTCATAGACATGATCCATATGTCTAAAAATAGACATAGTCTAAAAATAGACTTTGCGCCATAATTTGCCTATGGGCCCACTTAGTGAAGGCGACTCTTTTCACTAAGCTCAATCATCTTGTTGCAATCTCAACAGGTATGATATAGATAATCATAGTGAGGGGAATTAGAGGTAACTCTTGATTTTATATATATATTTATATATATATATATTATATATATATTATATATATAATAATATATAATATATCAGATTCCTCCTCAATCCTATAAAATCCATCTCATAGGAACCTATGGCTGGCCACTAAGACACCTTGTCGTAGATGTGTGCAAGGAGTTTTGCCTCTAACAATCAAGGGGTTGAACCATAGGTTAAAAGAGTTTGGTTGGCTCTATTAGACTGTTAATCTTGACCTCAACATTGAATCTCATGAATGTGCTCCATTACTGAACTAGACTTGACCACAAAATCCCCTTAAAGGACAACAACTATGTTATAGTGTATGTGATTATGGTGAATTATTTGGATGTCTATCTCCTAATGCTAACCTAAATACAATATTGTTTTCTCCTCAAGTGAGGAATTTCGTTAATTTTTAGTTAAGTTGTTGATTTTAGAAGCATGAAATCGGGGTCATGATCCAAAGATATATAACCATGATGTGAAGTATGTGCACATCATGTGAATAATGTGAAATGTGATCCTTGAAATTTAAGAAATATAGTTGAAAAAAAATGTCAATTGAAATTTCAGAAATGAAATAATTGAACTTAACAAATATTAACTCAATTTTAATTGTAATTATTTATATAATTATAAATTATTTAAAAAATAACTGAAATCTAATTATAATTATTATTATAACAACAATAATATTTTTTAATGATTATGGTAAAATTATAAATTTTAAATGTAGTTTATCCTAAATAATTATGATAATAATAGTCATAATTGAATGTGTCATATTATATGATGCTAAGATGACACTAATACAATGCTAAATAACGTTGTAGTGATGCAGATTGCATTACTATCATTACAATCAATATATGTCCAAAGCAATCATGATCCTACATGTAAAACAAGGGGTCCTTCGTTTCATTCACTTTAAGATATTAGAAAAGCTTCTTGGAGGTGAAAGGGATTTATAGGGGTACTTAAAAAGAGAAGTGAAGGAAGATATGTGAGGCATCATTGCAAGTTTCTTTCATTTGGCCCTTTTTTAAATTTCTCAAATTTTTTATCAATATAGGATTTGAGTTTTGAGGATGAGATTTAAGTCAAAATGGATAATGGGTTATGGATACGTTTTTTTTTTTAATAAGATTTATAAAACAAAAAGAATTTTAAATTTTAGTTTAAAATGTATTTTTTTCCTTTTATTTAATCTTTTCTTTATTATTTTTTTTTCTTTCTCTTTCCTTTTCTCCTTCTTATGTTTTTCAATTTCTAATTATTTTTTTAATTAGAAAATTACAATTAGCAAATAATCAATGTTTCATCTTTTCGAACTTTATAGAAATAAAAATTAAAAATAACTTTATTTTCATTGATAGAAAAGGAAATTAATATTAACAATTTCCAAACCCAATATATGTCGAGTATAATTAAAATTGGGTGAAGGCCCAAAATACCTTAGGATATTTGGGATCATATTCATCTTAAGATCATAATTTTAAATCATCACTTGGTTTGGAATACACTTTCATATGGTTTAGAAGTAATGTTCTATGATGTCAATTATTTTATATGTATACCCCAAATTGATTAATAATTCTTGTTCCATGAAGTTCATTTTCTTCTACATGGACACCTTTAATATATCTTTGATTTTTCAAATAAATATTAATCTTTTGTTTTATTTTTCTAATTTTAGTATTACTTAGAATTTGTAAAATTGTTGGAGTAATAAAGTTTAAATATTTTTCGTTTATCAAAATATTAATTAAGAAATGTTGTATATTTATGCATTTACTGTTGGGTCTCTATAATACTAGTGATTACCCCATTACTATTGTAGTTGTACCCCTTATTAATATTGTTGTGCCCCTATTGTCCCCATATTGTTATTACTGTGCCCCATAGAATCCCTCTATTGTTATTTTTTGTGGCTTTATATTATTATTGTTAGGTTAGTTGGTTATATTGTGACTCCTTAGACTCCTATATATAGAAAGGAGGTTTTGTCATTTGTATCATTCAAGAATTGTTCATTTATGTAACGTAAAGGAAGTTGCCCCCTCGAAGAGGCTGAATTCTAAGGCGTTGATCTATCTTTCTTGAAGCTGGTTTCATAACAATTGGTATCAAAGCTTTGGATTCTAGGGTTTCGCTGCTCCAAACAGGTCATCGTGGAATTTTCGTTATAACTTTTTTTCTGCGATGTTTCAGAAGCTAAAAAAAAACCCATTTGAGAAGAAATTGCGCTGAATCTCGGATCCGAATTTTAGAACTTTTCGTGCTATATTTGCGGAGATATGATCTGAGGAAGTTGGTCTTCTTGCAGACTCCTGAATTACATTCCAAACAGGTGACCTGGGGAAAATCGTCATATCTTTCTCTCTCAGCATCGGATTGAAATTTCGTAAGAAGGAGCAGAAAGAGGATGGACTGTAGTTTCTTGTATGTATTTTTTTAGAGCCAAAGGTTGAAACAGTGACTCGAGGTACGTCATACAAGTTCGCTCTACTGAACTAGTCTATAAGCAGGTCACTGTGGGAGATTTTGCATAACTCTTCATTGGAGAATCCAATTTGGATCAAACTAGTGGCAATGGAAAGAGGACACAGAGGGCTACTACAAGTTGCAATTTCAAAACTAGATGATCCGAAAGCACAGAGATACATTAGAGGAAATATCGAGCTCCTACAAAGTGAAAAAAGGTGTGTAGATTCTTTTAAATTTTTGCTTAAGATTGGTTTGAAAATTTATTTTGAAGGAATTCAAAGGGCATAGTAGAGAATTATTATCGGTAACTGATGCCCCGAGGAAAGAAAATGCAAACACCTAGTAAGGAACCTGAAAGCTCTAGCATGACTCATGAAGAAGAGGACAAAATGCTACATGATATATCAAAATTACAAGAACAAGTGCAACAAACGTCACGCTCACAAAAGCTAACCGAAGCTAAGATAAATGGCGTGGAATCTAAGATAAATGGCGTGGAATCTAAGATAAAAGGCATGGAAGCTAATATGGATGATTTGAAGATAGATTTGAAGACAGAGTTGAAGACAGACATGGCAGATTTGAAGGCGGATTTGACAAATTTTCTTCAAGAAATACTTACTAATGGTGAAAGGGGAGTAAAGGAAACTCATGATGAAAACAAAGGAAATGTTAATCATGATTTCATAGAATCTAATCTTGGATCAAAGATGCACCATATTCCAAAAATCGATATGAGGAAGTTTGATGGCAAGGATCCCGCAACATGGATATTACAGATGGAGCAATTTTTCGATCTCAATAATGTGCAAAACAAACAAAAGGTACATTTGGCAACTTTATATTTGAACCAAATCAGTTTGTATGGTATCAATGGCTTTGCTCTCATAAACAATT
>APFE031051896.1:397275-415850 GCA_000404065.3 Pinus taeda
GTTGGATCTTCGTTCAGGATATCATCAAATCAGAATGAAGACTGAAGGCATTTCGAAAACAACATTTAGAACTCATGAGGGTTATTACGAATTTTTGGTCATGCCTTTTGGCCTTACCAAAGCACCTTCAACATTTCAAGGTTTGATGAATTCAATTTTCAAACCATTCCTTAGAAAATTTGTGTTAGTATTTTTTGATGATATACTAATCTACAGCAAGTCTTGGAAGGATCATGTTGAACATGTTGACAGGGGTGATACAACTATTGGAGGAGAAACAATTATATGCCAAAAGATCCAAATGTTTCTTTGGAGTACAAGAGGTGGAATATCTGGGTCATATTGTATCTCATGAAGGAGTTAAGGTAGACCCTAGCAAAATTAAAGCCATTAAGGAATGGAGAATCCCCACATCCATAAGCATCTGCGAGGATTTCTCGGGTTGACAGGGTATTATCGCAAGTTTGTTAAGAATTATTGGAGAATAGCAGCACTCTAACAACATTTATTGAAGAAAGATGCATTTTCAATGGACTCCGGAAAGCAACAAAGGCCTTTGAAAATTTAAAGGAGGGCCATGTGCCAAGCACCGGTCTTAGCTACCAAACGGACTTTCACGAAAACTTCATTGTGGAAATGTGAGCCTTTATGGAAAATGGAATTGGTGCTGTTCTAATGCAAGATGAAAGATCCATTGCTTTTGAAAGTCGTCTAATCAAGGGAAAGTTTTTACACAAAGCTATTTATGAGAAGGAAATGTTGGCAATACTCATGCACTTAAGAAATGGCGACCCTACCTAATGGGAAGACACTTCAAGGTAAAAACGGATCATGATAGCCTTAAATACTTTTTAGAACAAAGATTATCCTCTGAAGAGCAACAAAAGTGGGTCACTAAGATGTTGGGTTATGAATTTGAAATCATCTACAAAAAAGGGAAGAAAAATGTGGTGGCAGATGCACTCTCAAGAAAGGATGAGGATGTGGAAGCATTATTGTGCGCCATTTCTATTATCCAATCAAATTGGATAAACACAGCAAGGGAGGAATGGAAGAATGATGAAGAAGTGTGGGCACTTATTCGAAAGTTACAACAAGATTCCAATACGTCGGATACATTTAGCTGGCAAAATGATTCGTTATGGTACAAGGATCGCTTATACCTCTGTAAGAATTCCCAGCTAAAACAAAAGATTCTTATGGAATTGCACACTTCTCCCCTAGGAGGGCACTCGGGATTTTTAAAAACTTACCACAGGGTTAAGAAGGAAATTTTTTGGGATGGCCTTAAATCAAATATTCAAAAGTTTGTGGCAGAATGTTTGGTTTTCCAACAAAATAAAGTTGAAACAATTAAGACACCGAGTCTATTACAACCTTTATCCATTCCAAGCCAACGTTTGGAAGAGGCTTCAATGGATTTTATCACAGGTTTACCCAAGTCTGAGGGAAAGAGTGTCGTCATGGTGGTAGTTGACAGATTTACCAAGTATGCACACTTTTGTGCAGTATCACATCCATTCAAAGCCAGTACAGTTTCTACTGCATTTATGGAAACAATTCAAAAGCTACATGGAAACCCAAAGATTATTGTAAGTGACAGAGATCCCATTTTCACTGGAAATTTTATTAGCTTCGAGCTAATAGTGACATGATGACATTATAATGTCATCATCCCTAATAGTGACATGATGACATTATAATGTCTTGATAAGTATTATTGTAATGGCTCCATGCCTATGAATATTATTTTATTATCTTCGAGCCTTGTGAACTCTTAAGTGAGTATACTTGTGGGTTGGCCCGGTACTAACAACCTCGCTCTAGCCCTTGGGCTGAGAGGGAGGTTGATTTCTTTCCTTGGGAAAAAAAGGTTCACTACAATTTTCTATCAGATATACTAAATGGAAAGTAGAGCACTAAAATAATGCATGATGCATTTGAATATTCATTTATTATAGAACATGTATTTATCTATACTATTAGTCATACCAAGGTAATCACCTATTCCCTAAGTTCAACTATAGAATCACTTATTGTTATAGCCAAATCAATTTTAAGATATGCTTTTCTGATGACTTTCTCAATAAGTAAAAGAATCATGTTAGGGATGTAATAATTGAATATTTGTAACATTATGTTTAAATATTTTTTCTTTTCTTTTTATGTGATACCATATTAGACATTTGCTCAAGTTAAAACAAAATGTTTAAGAGGGCATCACATCATCACAACTATGTCATCTCATATTTCGGGTTGAAATTGAAGGCAAGTGAGAATGTAGTAATTTCATATTTCTAAGCCACTCCCAATAACAGAATATGTAATGAATGAATTGATATCTCTCTATTTGAACCTTCTGCTTTATCCCTTTATGCATCTCAATTTTCTCCTTCTCTTAAAAGTGTAGGTTGACAATGATTTGTTTTCCTTTTTCTTCTTTTTTTAACAGTGAATTATATGTCTTCCCAAAAACTCTATATCTTATTCAAAATCATATCAAAATCGAAGGAACACAAGGACTTGTTAGAGTTGATTGTTAGAGGGCTTGTGAATTCCATTAATCATGTGTGAATGATTCAAGATGCAAGGTGGCCATGCATTGGCTATCTTTTTGTTGGTCAAAACCTTTTGTTAGGTCTCTCATAGCACCACAAATTATGTTGGTTATGCCATGTTTTTAACATGTATCGCATCATAAACATTACAAAAGGATGTCATCCAGGCTACCTATCTTTCATATCACTTATTTATTATCTAGAATAACTCTACTAAGAGAGATAAGGGAAAAGATAATATGTTACTCAAGTAGCTCATACTCATCCATTCTCGATCTCAAACCTATAGAATTTATTTAATTGAGCTTTATGGGATCCCAGTGGGAAACTAATTCCTAAAAGAATGCCTTAAATTGACTTGGGCACCACTTCATACATAAACAAAACATCATCATCAACACCATCATGGTTGGCTCTCATGCCATCATATCTAATAGATGTGTATACTTGGATATTACGGAAGTTGTGTTACTTGTATAACTCAAAATAACTTATTAGTTTTTGAAGGGCTTCTTTGCAAGGTGCTAGCAAGTCCTCTCTGAGAAGCTTGAATTATGTATCAAGATAAAAGTCTGCATCTAAATAAGGTTCACCCACCTCGTTGATAAGAATGTAATCATTATTGCCTACTTTCTCAAATGATAAAAGTTCATTACTTGAAAGGGTTATTTGGGTTTCTCTAAATCATTTTCCTTACAACAAAATGATACTTAAACTTACGCTCATGTCATCATATCTTTCTATATCCTTATGATGACCATCTAATCTTACATGTTCTATAACCACACACATGTTAGGACTTGTTGCCCCCTATAATTCCACTTTATCTTGTATTTAAAGCATCCTCTTCCGACCATTGGCCCCATGTATCCTCTCCCTATCCTTCCGTGGATGCACAATCTATACCACTTAATCAACTTAGATAAAGGATCAATCATTCCAATGCATTTTAAGTTGTGTTCATCAAATATAGATGAGTGGCACACTAACACAACCTAAAATATATTATAATACATAGAATTTTTAGTTTTTGTTGTGTTTATTCCAAAATTGTCATCTTATTCTTCAAATGTAAGATATTTATAAAGATATTTATAAAGAGATTAATATAATTTATTGTTTTAACCTCGTTAACCACTCTAGATTCATTTTAAGCAAGATCTATATTACTCTTTGCCCACAATTCTACTAAAGGACATTCCACACAAAAAAAAAAAAAAATTAGATACCACATTATGAACTAGTCATAATAAAATACAATTCACGCAAATTAAGCTAACAAAAAGAAAGATACAATGTTTATCTCTCCACATTTGTACATGTCCACATTATAAATGTGTATTTTCATTATTCACGCACGTACTTTATTCCATGCATTTTACATTCTTAGCTTAATTATATTTTAATTATGTTATTTTAACTTATTGTTTTATTTCATGTAATCTTTTAGTACCATTTACCTGCCTTCAAAGTCCATTAATGTTAGACATTGATAAGCATAATTGATATTAATTTATGTGCATCACAATTAGGTGTAAAGTAAATAATTACACATGATTTTGTCAAAGTGGGAGGTCCTTGATTATCGAATATTTTGTAAGTTTATCAAAACTCATTTATTATACTCATTTACTAACTTAATTTATATCATTATTAAATATGGTTTTCTTTTTAGTGTATATAGTTAAATAATTATGATCATGAGTCCACTAATGAATAATTAAAGTATACCTAAGGAGTGATTACAAGATAATGTTGGCAAATTTGCAGTCATGCCCTCAATAATTAATTATTACTTATTTGTTTTTTCTACTTATAAATAATTGAAATTATTCATTCATTGATTGAAATATATTATATTCTTCTATCATGATGATGAGGGTGACTTAAAGTGGTCAGAGGGTATTGAGGACTATTTAATATATATGTTTTTTATTATATCTTTAAATTCACTAAAGATTTTTTTATTAAATTTGTGTTCACTTATTATCTTTATAGATAGTGGAGTGGAGAAGATAAGGAGGGAACTAGTCACAATAATTTAATTAATTTTCAATGTCATTTCATTTCCTTATATGTTTATGTTTTTTCATGCAATGTTGTATGGAAAGTTGACAATTAATTTTTAGGGTGGTACTGTACCATTGGTTTATGTGTGCATGTTTTTCTAATTTTATGTTTCTATAGAATGGAGAGATGAATGGAGTGTTAGAGTCGGTCTGGTCAGTCCTCCGTCAGAGATCAAAGCTCTTTATGCATTTCATTTTTAGGTGTCCCGCTCCTTTCACCCAGTTGCATTCCGCTAGGGGCATGCCATAATTTGACGGAGAAGGTCATGGTAGTCATTCCCCCTCATGTCTGGCTCCTGCTAGCTCAGGTCTTTTGTCAACAATCATCAAAGTCCATGACAGTCAAGGTCTGGTCCTTTAAAGGACAAAAGTCATTTTCTATGTCTAGGTCTAGAGATTCATCAATTTGGTCTTTGAACATGTCCAGTAAAGCTATGCAGGCCAGAGTGAGGCCCTTACACAGTTATGGCTCAGAGAGCTTCATCGTCATGTGGATAGACTTCGACTCTTCTTCAAAACTCTATTTTGAAGAAAACTCAAACAGTGTCATTTATGACAAAATTTTCAAAAACGTCGTCAATTGATTTCTTCAGATGCAGTCATGGTTTTCATGGCCAAATGTCCTGTTGTGCAATCCCTGCAAAGAGTGCCGAAAATTTCATCATTTGAGCTAAAATTTCAAAGGGAAAGTGAAAATCAGTGTGTTTTAAATTCAGTGAAAAAAGTGTCAAACACAACATTAGAAAAATGGGTTTTCAAGGAAGCAAAAATTAAACCCATCTCTTCCAAGGCTATATATACAAGTTTCTATCAAAACCAAAGGCATTGTGCTATTACAAGCCTTGGAGAAACGCTGCAAAGGTGTGAGTGTGCAATTGTGAGCGTTTGAGTGAGTTGGAGGCGGTTTTAGAGGGAGCGGTGCACATACTCAGGGGCGCGGCGCACACAGAGCCTGCCTGCAGTTGAAATTTTCCAAAGGCGCAGTGCATACCCAGGGCGCGACGCACTGGGCTTTGTGCACGACGCACACAAACAAAGGGCTGAAAAAAGTGCCCAATCACTTCCAAATTTTGGTGAAGCCTATCAAATTGAGAGGTAGGCCTTATAACATCCCTTGCTCATCAAATTTTGTCAATGATATGGTGTTTATAGAGATGTTTGAATGCCACCAAAATGCATAAAATCAACCATAAGAAATCACCAAGAACCATGATGGCTAGGGTTGTTAAAATGTGTTGTTAGTGCCAAGGTTTCATTCCACCCACCATTTTCCCCTCACCTATCATTTTTCCCATCCTCCCTCTCTCATTTTTCCTAAAATCCTTGACCTAAACTACTACCAAACCCTCTCCCCTATCCCTCCACTATTTGGTCAACATGACACCCCAAACCCTACCCTCTCAAAAACCCCAAACTCCTCCCATATCCCTAATAAATTTCTCCCTATAACCCCTATTCCCATTACATCACTCCCTTCCTAATACTCCATGTTTCATTGTTCCCCTTGGTGACAGATATCACAAAGGCACCCAGCCTCACACCATCATCAAAGGGCAACCTAATCACAGTCCACATTGTAGTCATGACATCATAGCATTCGTCAAAGTATGAGATGGAGACACAAAGTGACTCATCCTCAAAAGAGCAGGCTCCCAGGAGACACCACAAGAGTGGCAAACATATCAGGGATGAACCCACTACCCTCACTAAGTTACAAGCATGCCCTCTTGCCATGTCATGTTTCCGGCACCTAGCATGTTTCGAATTTTGTCAAAGGGTGGCAAATGTTAGAGTTCATCATGAGTTGGCCTGTTTATTTGTGCTTCATCTACATGGAGGTCAGTCTATCTTGGTCGGGGTCACTTTCACATTGACACCCGAAGCTATATCAGTGGGACAGGTATACCAAAATGTTGGAGAACAGTGGCATAAGAAGAAGAAGGTGGATAGGCAACACTATGAGCCTTACATCAAGGCCAGATTCTTGAGCCAGCTCACAAGAGTCTTTCCCTTCAGATACTTAAAAGATGAGTATGCTCCACTCATGAGATTGATCATGAAATACTTTAGCTGTGAGGGGAGGTTCTCTCGACTATATGCCTATCACATCCGGTTGCTCATGCACTTTACCAGGGTGAGGATGATGAACCTCCCGTTTTTCATATGCAAGAACATAGAGAGGATGAACACCTTCATGCTGCATAAGACCCCTTAGCAGCAGCTTAACAGTGTGTTTCACTTTGCTCTTATCCGCATTTTGGTAGATCATCAGTTGGGATTGCAGGGCATTGCTTGGGAGGACTTCATCTCCTGTGATTTCTTCAGCACATCATAGGTACTATCAGAGCCAGAGCAGGAGATGGGTGGTCCTTCTCATCAGCTAGAGCACCATGAGGCCACTACCATGCCAGTTTTTGTTACATATCAGAGAGGCAGTAGGCACTTGTTTGTAGCAGCAAAGCGAGCGTTATCTCCACCCAGGGTGGAAGGGGCCTCGCTTCCAGCATCAGCGACACAGGTACTGGACAAGGGAAAGAAGCCCGTGCATGATGAGGGGCCATCAGGTGTACAGGAGACCGATGTCATCCTCATTCAGGATGATGAGGTAGAGGCAGAAAATGTCAAACTTAGGATGACCATTCAGGAGCAGGACACGGAGATCCAAGAATTGATACTCAATGTGGAGAGGTCCAGATGGATCATCAAGCAGAGGAACAAGTAGCTTGAGGACCAGCAGGCAATCATGGAGCTGCAAAGCATCTGTGAGAATCGACAAGCTGCCCAACAAAGGAGGATCGAGCTCACTGCCTTGAAGAAAGAGATCAACAATGACCGTGACTCATGGCTAGAGCAGGTCAATAACCACCTGGAGAGACTATTGGAGAAGGCCAACAAGGACAAAACCATATTGAGGAGGATGGCTTGTCATTACAGGGCACGGAACATGAGCGCAAAGGCCTGAATAAGGAGCTTGAAGGCCAAACTGAGCAGAGCAACAAAAGAGGCAAAAGAGAAAGATCGGCTTCAAATATTGGCTGAAGTTTTTGTGGCCCAACATAGTGCCTCTTAGAGAACCTCCAGCCCAAATTTCAAGAAATTTGGGACAATTTTGGTCACATGGGAATTTTTTGGCACAAACACAGGTTTTTTCTCTATACGCGTCACGCCACCGGCGCGACACGTAGGATTGGGAGCTCCAAATGATAAATGGTTTGCATTTTTGGATTCAGCAGGAAAAATCACGACTAATGGCACTCAGGCAAGAAATTTTGGCATGATTTGAGTCTCCAGGAGGTCAAAAACACCCAAAAAATGGCCTCACTGCCCCTATTTTGACACATAGGAAGCAGTCTTGGAAGAATGAAGATTTGGAGGGGCAAATGAGCTCCAAATTCAAAACTTCCACTTGGGTTGGAAAGTAGACAGGACAGACTTTCCAACAAGCACACTTGAGCACATTTTGGACTCCTTGAAATGCCTCAAAACTGGCCTCAAAGTGGCACGGCGCATACAGAAAAGGGCGCAGCGCATATAGGAAAAAAGGCCCAAATTGCTTCTGTTTGGCGAAATTTCACTCCGCGACTTTTCATAAGTGGGCCCTCTCATCTACACTTCATTTTTCGACACCATAGGCGGCTTTTAAAGTACTTTCACTCCAGATGTGCATCTATCCAATTGGCAAAGGAAGGCAAAGGGTCACCCAAGCCATTTGTCATGTTTGTGGCATTGCACCTGTAGCTGATGTTTGGCTCTCCACCTTCGTTTTGTAATGATTAGAGTAACTCCCCAACCCTTGGGCATTCTATCTCTTCATGGCACATTCTATATATTGTATGCAAACTATTTGCAAAGGGTTGGTTGGCTTGTAACTTCTGGGAGACTGTGGGAAAGAAACTTTGTTTCTGCACTGTATATTTTTTACAGAGGATTAATGAAAGGCAGTGGCTCTGTTTCATGAGATTCATGTGGTTGTGAGTGTAGTAAATGTGTCTCTTATGTTTCATATGTATCTTGTTATGTTTCATAGTTCATTTCATAAACATTTCCAGTGAAGTTTTCTAAGTTAGCTAAGGTAGAATTCAATTTTATTGTTCTGCCTGTGGGAAAATTTCATGTTCAGTGTTCATTCTTCTGTTGGAAATGATTCATGTTGTCCATGCCCTTTTCACCCTCTTAATCAATCTCTCCATTCCGCACTATCTTAAACTAAATTGCTAGGCTTTCCGCCTATCTTTCCTCACGTAGTAATCCGTGCCTTTGTATTAATTTCTCTGTTCATGGAGGTCCATTGGTCCCATACCATCCCAGAAACACAGTCATTCATAAAAATCACTTCTTGTGTCCATATTCACTTATTAGCCTAAGATAAATAGTTCACTGTAAGTCATCTTAGGCCTTTTCATTTATCTATTCACTAAGTGTGACTCGGAGAGAGCCCTCTCTTGTTCTGGTAGGGCTAGCTACCAGATTGAGCGTGGTTTGTGGTTACCTTGAATTTTTCCTTCTTTCAGCCTAAGGCGGATTTAGGTGCTAACAGGGAGGACAAATCATAATATTTTAATTAATTTTTTATGTCATTTAATTTTTTATGTGTTTACAGTTTTTTATGCAATGTTGTATAGAAAGTTGACATTTAATCCATAGGGTGGTAGTGTGCCTTGTTTACAAGTACGAAAAATTACATGGTTATATTATGATTTAATTTAAAATCTCATTATTAATGTAAAAACATATACTTAATTTTTTATTTATCTGGGGTGAACTCATTAAATTAGTGTGGTAAAATTTCATGATTGTATTTATGGATATGTGGTTTTTTCTCATGGTGTGAAATTAATTAAAGGTAAAGAAGGTATTCTACATGCATGTATACATATAGTTTCTTCTCTCGTGATTGACACGTCATAAAATAGGCTTATACTAATCACTATACTTGTCAATATTTACATATTATTAAAATAAAGATAAAAATTAGTAAGATTAGAATAATAATAGTAATACTAATAACGTGTAGTCTAACTAATAGACGAAATGGCATTTTCACAATATTTTTTCTGGTTGATTTTAACCAAAATGCGACAGATATTTTTAAAAACTTGAGTTTAAGTTGTTTAATTTGTATAATTCAAGTGCCCTAGGGGTTTTTTAAAAAGTGTTGAATCCATTTATGCATTCAAAAATGTACTTTAAAAAACAAAAAATCACAATCTTGCATGAAATTGTATTGTCGGATTCTGGTGAAAATGGGTCATTTCTTTTATAAGTTAGACTGTGCCATAGTTATATTTAAATTTTTTTTTTTTTTTTTTTTTTTTTTTTTTTTTTTTTTTTTTTTTTTTTTTTTTTTTTTTCTTTTTTTGTTGGAATGAAAGCACGAGAAACGCCGAGTACTTCTCCACATTTCTTGGATGATAAACCGAGTAAATAGCTGGCCCTGATTCTAGGGCCTCACCCCAAGAATAATCAAAGAGAGTCAAACTTGTGACAAGCAACATCTAGCAACAATATCAAAGAACTTCACATTTCTATCTAGACCACTTAAGCTAACCCTTGGGGCTATAATAATAATAAAGTTATTAACAATAGTAATGATAATTATAAGTTTATTTAATCAAAAATATTAAACAGAAAATAATAATTAAATTAATAAAAACTAATTAAATCAATACTAATAATAGCTTTCCAACTATGTCATTAAAATGATTAAACAAGACATTATTACGATGCAAAATGAAAAGAAATGATGCAAAAGTGACTCTAAAATGAGGCTAAGCATGGTAAAAGATGACTTAAAAAATTTCAATATCAATGCACGTGTTGTAACTTAATTCTACATGTGCATTTGAGTCTTTTTAAATGAATAGTTCTTTCAAAAATTTAGTTAAAATTTATTTCCTGCACTTTGTAATAAGCGAGAAAGTCCAAATGTCGCTTTTAAATTTTGAATCGACGCGAAAAAATGATTTAAATGGTTATTCTATGTAAATAAATTGTTGCCGAAGGAGTTAAATGGTGAGCACTTTTCAACGGTCAAGATTTTGCCCACCCGGACCAACGGCTATTAGGCAATTGCGGGACCCCCCGCACTCCCGACAGATAATGAAGGGGCGGGGCGATGGTGGTCTGCAAAGTTATTTTCCCTTTACCACTCCTTTTGATGTGGTGCGCTCCCATTCATTTCAAGATCGCCCCCCATCCTAAACCACTTACTGCTTACCTACCCCCTCCCCATAAACCACTTCCGCCTGTTGTCAACACCTCTACCAATGCTCCCACTAATATATCACACCGCTATTTCCCTTGCTAAAATAACCATCACCAAACCTTATGATAACTTATTAGATTTATCCGTTAAGTTATTCAATGCTCCTGCCAACTTTCTGATTAATAAATGTCGATGCACCAATAATGGTAATTTCAATTAAACCATTCAAAACTCATTCAAAATTTAAATCTTGGCTATTGCTCCATTTTTCATTCTTTCGCTATTCTTGCCCAAAGAGCTCTAACAAACCAAACAATGACTAGTTGCAGCAGTCTTCTGAGTTATCATCCATCAATTCAACCGCGTAATTTCTTAAGTTATTCTTTGTTCTATTAATTTCTTGAAATGGCTAGTCAAAAGGAAAAATCCAAAATAGTTGTAGAGATTCCAACCCTACCCCTTGTGATTAACCTAGATGAACTCCCTTTGATCGATACACAATACAAAATTACTGAAACCCAATGTGATTTCAATCTCTACGAACTCCATAATTGGGCATATCAAAATTTGAGGATGCAAGTGATGAATTTTTCTTCTGGGAGTCAATGTTGCACCAATTTTGTTTTGCCCAAACCTATCATTTTCCTAAATTCATCACATGGTTGGAGAGTTGTTACTTACTAAGCCAAAGAGCCATAGTGGCCAGAAATAACGAAATTTTGTTCTCAATAACCCCTAAATCCATTTGTCAAGCATTTCAGATCAATCCCCAAGGCCCCCTTCATCCTTTTTCAATCGATTCCCTCATGGAAATTTACTAGAAGCTTACCTTTCAGTAGCAAGCCCACATTTTTTAGTCTTTTCTGCCTGAAAATTCAGAATTACCCAAAACCAATCCATCATCTTCTTTTGCAATTTTCCCAGATATGTCTAAGCAAGTAATTTCTATGGTTTCTTGTCTTTTAGGGTATCAAACTAATCAGTGGATAGATGAATTCATCCTTATATTATGTTAGTATTTTCATCTGGAAATAAACCCTCGGTTCTTTTTTATTTTAACTAGTTTTATCAGGTATTATCCATGACCAATTCCTAAAATTTAGTGCTAAAGGATCTTTCAAACATCAGTGTGTTCTAGTCTATCTGTTTTTATATCATCAGTCAGAGAGGTTTAAATTTATGTTGCAAAATCTAGATTCATAGGACAGACCTCAATCACTCATCCACTAGACCTCTTTGGTTGTGAAAAACACAGAAGAATACTCTTTCAGTGATTTTGTTAATCAATTTTTTCATATGGCATTATGTCTTTTGAGCAATGATGCAGTTCCTAGAGTCTCCACATAAATCAAAAGAATTTTACATCTCAGTGAACAATCTAAGCTTAGATATTGGTATCTCTATCAAAATTTTACAGAAATCAGAGTCTACGGCTATGAACTTTTGCCTTATAAATTGCCAATTTTCCTACCTATGAGGATTTTTGCTTTAGAATTCTTTAGGCGGAGGATGAATATGGATGAAATCCATTATGTGTCAAGGAAGAAGAAAGCTCAGTTCAAGTTAAAAGCACAGATTGGTCCATTTGTTGTTAACACCAGAGTAGTAGAGAAGGAAGTGGACAGTCTACTCAAATAGTTGAAATTCATATTCAACTTTAGTTGGCCTTACGACCCACTAGGAATAATTTCAAAGATAATATCTGAGAAAAATTCATCACCTTATGTTCATTATAGAAAATCCAGATATTGAGAAGTTTGCAAATCGAGAGGAATGGGAAGAAAACACATTGCAAGAAACTGAAGAATGGACTTCCACTCAGACAACACTGGAAACTCCAAGATTAAAGGAAAAGGAATTGAAAAGACCAAGAGAAAGTGTGTCACCTAAAAGTTCAAGACTTAAAGCAGTTGGTTTCAAATTTTTCAAAAGGAGGAAGTTAATGGATATAGAATAGGAGTCATCAGAAGGAATAAATTCATAAGAACATACTTAAGTATTATTATCAGGCAAGTGTGTATTCTCATTTCAACAAACTGAAGAAACTACTCTTGATTCTCCTACTTTTCATGTTTCTCCATCTGCAAGACAACAAAATATATTTTCCATATTTAGAGAGATGACAAAAAAGAATGAGGCATTGAAAACTTCCACCTATACTAAGTTTTGGAAACAATAATCTACCACTCAATATAGGCTCTTATCTGCATTGCACCCTGATAAAGGGAAATTTCAGTTGCCATTCCTTGAGCCAAAAGTACTAGTTCCTAAAAGTGCACATGACTATAAGGATTATGTGTTTTCTTTTGATACCAAGAAGATACACCCAATAGATCAGATCGATCTCCACAAACATGAAAATGAGATGATTTATTCCTCACTAACAAGTTCATCTATGGAAGCTTCTAAATTACAAGCATCTTTAAGTAATATTCATTCACAGCTCAAGTTAGAAAGAATGAATTCCTTAGCTAAGGATACTAGAATAAAAGGGTTGGAAGATCATGTGATAAAGCTAGGATTGGATCCTAATGATGTCAATGTTGCTGAAGAAATAATCAAGAGGATAAATTTAGATATACAATTACTCAAAAAGCAGTTGAAATTACCTACAACAGAGCATCCACAAACTAAATAATTACGGAAGCTTGAGAAAGAGAAAGAAAATATTTTGAAGATGATTGTGGAGCATAACATCCAAATACAGAAAATGGAGGCTAATATGGAAAGCATGTTAAAATAAAAAGAATAACAGACAAATGAAGGGACCTCTACAGTACAAACAGAGACATCCAGTGAGGAAACCAAATAAATATTATCAAAGGCTATGGGATATTTATCCCTCAGAAATGTGGAAATAGAGAATTTGAAAGCAGCACTGCAGAGGATGGAAGAAAATAAAATCAAATCAGATATATATATTATATATATAATATATATTATATATATATATATATATATATATATATATATATATAATATATATATTCAACAACAACAAAATCAAGCTAACCAAGCATCTTGAAAAGTACGCAGATGAATCACTCATAGCACAAACATTATCTGAAGCAAAGGAAAAGATCTAGGTTGATATCAATTCAACCATTTCAGAACTCTAGACATCTATTGAGATTATCTTTGAAAAAGAAGAATTGGAAAGAAAAGAAAAGGCATCCATAGAAAAAATGAAAGAATACTTGGATCATAAGCTAGGGGAGGCAACGAAGATCATCAAAGTGTTGAATTCAAAGACCAAGGATGAATTGGGAGACTTAGGAATTAAAGATAGTGTTGGGTGTGTGTTATATTATTTCCACGAATATCCCCATGCACGAAGCCGGGGGGTTAGAAGGGGGGTAGCTAGAGTCCCCTTCGTTGAATCGGGCACACTGAAGGGGTCACAAGGAGGAGAAACAGTCCCCCCCTATTGAGGGGTTTGAGGGGGGTAGTAGCCCCCCTCTACGGGGTCTAAGGCACCACCTTGGAAAATCTTTTTTGGACCCTATATTAGGTGAGCAGACCTACCTATAGTTTTGTGCATGGGTTTTGCACATGGTTTTGGGCGTGATGGTTTTCTACCCATGGTATCTTGTAGATCCGGTCAAGGGAACTATGATTATGTTCTAATATAGGGTTAAATGGATTGGGGTTTATGGATGATTCAGCATGTATATATATGTATTGTAACATTGAAAGGAATATAATGAAAAATCAATTTGGTATTCCCAGTTTTGGGATCCAGGGGAAAATCTTCGTGTATATATGTTTTATGATCTCGCGATTGTTTATTTTTTGCTTGTAAGAATTCGTTTGCAAGTGATTCTTGTACAGGGTTAAACCTACAAATAGGACTGACACAGTCCTAGAAGTCAGAAAAGTTTTGACTAAAAGAAATTTAATGTTACAATCAGAAAATAAATGTCAAAACTCAGAAATGAAGATAAAGAAATTTCACAGAAAATTTTCCATCCTACAGCTAAAAGGACTTCCATCTCTATGATATTCTAGTGGCCAATTGACTCCACTAAAAAATTATCAGCATAAATTGCATGACATAGCAGCAAATAGGTCAAAATTCGCTAAAGTAAAGGGAGTCATAAGTGGTAAGGATTTTCTAGAAGGTCTAGAATATGACTTATTTATCCAGCATGAAATTCAACATTTATTTATTACTAGGCTAACTTTTGAAAAGTACACAGAAGTGGATGAAGCATACATAAGAGTGGTTAAATTCTCAATTGCAGATGATGAAATATGGGAAAAGTTACTCAATCTTATTGAGTAAACTAAATGCAGCATTTCAAGGCAAAAGCATGGAAAAACAAGAGTTGAATACATATTTTCAGCTACCAGTACAGCGACAAAAGGAGCATGAAGAGCATAAACAGGTTTTTAGAGAGCATTTACAAAGAACACCCTTGAATAGGGTGTTGATTATGCAAATCAGTTTCAGATAGTCTATTTTTATATTGTACTAGTTTGATATATCCAAATCATTTTGGATAAGATTTTATTTTGTAAAGGATTGTATTAGATTAGATATTTTTGAATTACACTCTATAAAAAAAAAAAATTTCGAAGTAAGAAGGGTTGAACCCTTGTGATAATCTAAATACATTATTGTATTGTTTTGAAAGTTTTTGAACATAATCAAGGGATTTTGACTTCAGCCTCAATAGCATTTGTGTTCATGTGAGTTTTTCTAGTAAATTCATCTTTGTTTTTCATCATATATTCAAGGTAACATAGGAATTAGGGTAAGGCTAAGTTAAGTATTAACTTCCCTGACAGCCCACTACAAAGCTATCATCATTATGGAGATTAACTAATTGAACAATATATTTGAATTATTTCCTCTACACCTTTAAATTGTTGCCTTTTGTCATCTCTTGAATATATATGTATATATATGTTTGGTTGTTTAATTATTTTGCACGCATCTACTATATCTAGTGAATTAAGTATTCGGTATGAATGTTTAATTGTCATATATCTTCTCCCTTTTCCACTTTCAAAATCAATTCAAATACTTTATGTTGTTAGGAATAAAAATCAGCCCTTTGAAATTCTCAGGAGTTTTTGGATTATACAAGTGTTAATTGTTTAATGCATTAGTCATCCAATTCAATTAAAACCCTTATGTAGATGCTTTGGCATAGTTCCCAAGCCTAGAATTGTCTACAAAGATACAACATCACATTGGCGTCATTGTCGGGGAACGAAGTTTAAAGTTCATTTCCCTGGTACAGCGATAAGACTTCCCTCTTAACAGTGAATAAGAGGTTAGCAATCTAAAATCTTTCACCTGGCAACTCCACTGGTTAAATATGGCTTCACATAGGCATACTAGATCTCATTGAGATCCTCAACTCTTATATCCATTATCAGATCTAGAAACACGTGAGAATTGCATCTCGTAGACGTATACTAGAAGCTTCTACTTCTACTTTTTCCTCTCTTCCACATGAAGCAGTATCACAACTTGAGTCATTTCAACCAATACCTATTCCTGTAGAATTATCAGATTTACCACGTAAAGTTTTAGCACTCCTCTCTAAAGGAGTAGATCTTCGATCTTCTTTATCAGTTCATCAGCTTGAATCCTTTGAGCTTGTTGCCTCCCTTTCAAAAGCATCTGATACAGAAGCAAAGCTTGAAATTGAATTGCCCGAATTTAAACCTGTTGATTTCATTTCCTCTGTTATAGATACTTATCCTTCTACTTCTTCCAAGCTTGAAGAAGGATTTAGTATTTATACTAATCCTTTAGCCTTTTAATATCAAGAAAAAATCATCCCTGAAGTCCAAAAGCTAGTTGTTCATCCTCAGTTTCTCAAAAAGCCTACAATTCCAAATTAGTCATCTTCTAGCAAAGTTGTATCCCCTGAACAAACAATTTTATCAGAATAGCAGATGGTTGGATTTAGGCCAATTGTGACAAATTTGTATGCAGCATTTGTACTTCCACCAAAAAATCAACTTCATGATTTTCCTGAAGGATATTTGAAACATTTGACCATTTTTAATGGAGAAACAGGGCCATCTACAAAATATCATTTGACTGCATTTCTATATTTTGCAGACAATATGAACATTGAACATGAATATGTCTATACGAGCCTATTTATCCAATCATTAGAGGGAAATTTCAAAGTATGGTTCAGGCAAGTACAAGCAAATTCTATAAATATTGTAGAAGTTCTCACTGTAGATCACCTGATAATGCAATATACTAAAGCAAAATACTTGATCTACTTCTACAAACAAACTTGCGAAAGCTTAATCGATTTTGAGCAAGATCAAATAGAACACATATAATAGATGAAGAAGAAATCAATCACAGATGAACATAGAAGAATATTGTCAGATCAGGAGGTCACTCCTCAAATCAGAACTCTATATTATTCATTCAGGTTGTTCATTATTATATACAAGAGGGAGTGACTATTTGGTTCATCTCCCGATGACTCTCTATCTTCTCTATTATTTATTTACATTAATTACAGCTGCTCACCCAATCCCTATGATTAGGTGTCAACATTTCCCCCCTTAATCTGAAGGGATGTTGGTGAGTCCAAGCATCATTCTGAATCTTTCAAGCTTTTCTCTTCCAAGTTCTTTGGTGAAAATGTCTGCGATTTGCTCATTAGTGGAACAATGGTGGAGATGGATTGTTTTGGCCTCAACATGATCTCAAATCAGATGATATTTAGTATTGATGTGCTTTGTTCAATCATGGAGCTTTGGGTTCTTGGCCAACTTTATTGCAAAGGTATTATCAATCATGAGTGGAGTCGATTGCATTTTTTTTACCTGGAAATCTTCAAGAATTTTCCTGAGCCACACAATTGCTTTTGTTGCCTCAATTACTGCCACATATTCTGCCTCTGTTGTGGAATCTGTTGGAATTGATTGTTTGTGTGATCTCTAGGAGATAGCTCCTGATCCAAGACTCATAGCATAACCTGAAGTAGATACCCCAGTTTCTTTGTCTCCATCGAAGTCTGATTCAGAGTATCCAATCAAGCTGAAGTTGCCCACCTGTGTAAACTTGATTCCAAATTTTTGAGTTCCCTTCAAGTACTTTAGAACTCTTTTTGCAGCAAACCAATGTGCCTCACAAGGCTTTTGCATAAATCTAGAGAGGATTCCAACATCAAACGAAATGTCTGGTCTAGTAGTAGTTAGGTAGTTGAGACTTCCCACAAGATGTCTATACTTTGTTGCATCCTCAAATTCTTTTCCTTCAATGGAGGTGAGCTTTAAGTTTTGTTCCATTGGAGTAGTCATAGAATTGCATTCAGTCATGCCAAACCTGTTCAACAGATCTCCAATGTACTTCTTTTGAGAAAGGAATATGGACTTTGGATGTTGAGTTACTTCAATACCAAGATAGTAATGAACATAGCCCAAATCAGTCATTTCAAAACCTTTCTTCAATTCCTTCTTTATGGATGCAATGTAGTTTTCATTGTTCCCTATTATCAAAGGATCATCTACATATACAACAAGATATACAACTGTTTTTCCAACCTTCTTGACAAACAAAGTTGCATCATCAAGATCATAATGTTTGAAATTGAGTTTCAGAAGATGCTCAGTTAGTTTTTCATACCAGAATTGCGGTGCTTGTTTGAGGTCATACAAGGATTTCACAAGTTTGCATACTTTATGTTCATGTCCTTTCACAACAAATCCTTTAGGCTGGGACATAAAAACATTCTCTTTTAGATCTCCATTCAA
>APFE031051896.1:416066-429415 GCA_000404065.3 Pinus taeda
TCCATTCAAGAAAGCAGTTTTTACATCCATTTGATGGACTTTCCAACCGTTTTGAGCTGCTAGGGCAAAGAGTGTCCGGATGGTAGCCCATTTTGTTGTGGGGGAAAAAGTCTCCTCATAATCGACCCCTTCCTTCTTTGCAAAACCTTTTGCCACAAGCCTAGCTTTGTTCTTGTCAAGTGAGCCATCAGCTTTATACTTGTTCTTGTAGACCCACTTGCAGCCAATTGGTTTGGTTCCCATTGGAGGATCAACCAGCTTCCAAGTGTCATTCTTTATCAGGGAATCATACTCCTTTTGCATTGCTTATTTCCATTCATCATGAGAAGCAGCTTCTTTGAAGGAAGTTGGTTCAAAATCTGTAGACAAATTGAATTCACAATCATAAGAAACATCCATATCAACAGGTGAATCAGAGTCATCTACATCACCTCCATTTTTCTGGTTTGAATTTAGTTCCTGTCTTTCCAACCTCATCAAGATGAACACTTTCAAGTGTCTTTGTCAGCCACTTTGGGGGACCTTTCTCAGATGGTCCAGGTTGCTCTGTTGTTTGAGTTGGGACTGAATCAAGATTGAATCTCCCAATTCTGTCAATCACATCACTCAAAGTATCATCCGTTGTTGGAGTTTCATGTAGGGGAGAGAGTGCTTCAGAAGAAGATTCCACAGGTTGATCTATTATAGGAATCCCCCCTTCAAGATGTGAAATCTGATTATCAAATTCTTGAAATGATTTTGCATTTGTGAATTTATCCAAGTGATCAAGTTGCCGCTCAACAACATTGTCAGTTTTGGATGATTCAAGAAAGATTACATCTCTAGATATAACAAACTTTTTGTTGACTTCCTCATAGAGACGGTATGCTTTGGAGGTGTTTGAATACCCTAGGAAGATACACTTACGACTTCTTGCACCAAGTTTGTTTCTATGTACCTTTGCTATCAAGGCATAACAGGTGGAATCAAAGACCCTGAGATGGTTTACCAAAGGAATATGCCCATACGACATTTCATAAGGAGTCTTGTTTCTAAGAGCATTAGATGGAAATCTATTCTTTATATATACATCACATAGAACTGCATTGGCCCAAAACATCATTTTTACATTTTTGAAGAACAGCATGGAGCATACCATATTTAAGATCGTCCTATTCATTCTTTTGGCTACTCCATTCTGTTGGGGATTATAAGGCACAGTTGTTTGATGTTTGATCCCATGTTGGCAAAGATATTTTTCAAATTCATTTGAAGTGTATTATTTTCCATTATCAGGGTGAATAAAGCCAATATGAGATTGTGCATCATTTTCAATCCATGTATGAAAGTTCATGAATGTTTGAAAAGCAACAGATTTGTTCTTCAATAAATAAACCGAACACATTCTAGTGTAGTCATCAATAAATATCATCAAATATTTATTTCCATTTCCAGAAGAGACAAGCATTGGACCACATAAATCTAAATGAATGAGTTCAAGTTTTCTATGTGCTCTGGAGTGTGAATCATGAAAGGATTGTTTGCTATGATTTCCTAGAATGCAAGCATCACATTGCTTAAGTTTCCTAGGAATTGTAGGCAAACAAGTAACACCATTTTTCTTCAACAGTCGGAGGTTGTCATAGTTCAAATGTCCAAATCTAGCATGCCATAATAAACTTGATGGAAGTGTACCTTCTTCATAATGAGAATTGTATGAGAAATTTTGTGCATGAGCAAAGGTACCCTGCAACTTGAGAAGCCTTTCTTCTTCTATCCCTGTCATGAAGAGTGAGTGGTCAGATGCTTTTCTCACCTCAAGCTTGCCATCAAACAATGAATGGAGTGACCTTGCTGGCGGATGTAGACCAAGGACAGCAAGTTTCTCCTCAACTGTGGGAGATATATAACATGATGCAGAAGAAAGTCTGGAAGACCAGGTAATTTAAGCTTGATTGTGCCAAGACCTAATGGCTTCAGTTTTGATTTGTCTGCAAAGTATACTGCTCCATCAACATTGTCAGTAAATTCTTCAAAAAAATCTTTTCTATGAGTCATGTGGCAAGTTGCTCCTGAATCAAGCAACCAATCATTTTTTGAAGAAGCAAGTGAAGCATTAAATAAGTCTTCATTTACTCCAATATTACATTGTGTGACAACATAGTGAGCGGATTCAGGTGCTTTACCTTTGTCTTTGTCATTAGTTTTACCTTTGGGTTGGTTTCTTTTCTGCTCAATTTTGTCCCAAGGTAACTTGCATGTGGAGGCATCATGTGATCCATCTCTTTTGCAGCGTATGCAGTGAAAATATGACTTTTCTCCCTAAGAGTGTCTACCCCCCCTGCCTCTGAAATATCTTCCTCTTCCTCTTCGACCACCTCTTCCTATAGAAGAAACTTGGGCAAGATTCTTTTCTTTATGAGCAAGGCACACAGCCTCTTCAAAAGATTCAGGGGATGTCTTCTTCCCAAAAGATTTCTCTCTTTCAGCAAATTTTTTCACAAGGGAGTCAAAGGTAATATCTTTGAGATTTCCATTTGCTTGCAATGACTCAAGATAGTTGGAGTAAGTGGGATAAAGTTCCTTGAGAAAAGCGATTAGAGGAATATCCAATTCAACATTAGTGACTTTGATATCATGCATTATAGATTTTACTTTGGATGCAAGAGCAAGAGGATCATTATTTTGTAATTCAAGGGTGAAGAGTTTAATCATGAGTTGAACAACTTCAAGTGCAGAGTGTGAGTCATAGATTTCCTTCAACTTTTGTAAGGCTTCGAAAGCATTTGAAAATGGCGAAATATGTCAACTCACCTCTTCACTTTATGGATGATGCAATCAATGCATAGGCCTTGTTGTTCTTATTTTCCCAAATTGCGAGCTCCTTGTCCGAGGTAGGTTGTTCTAGAGCTTTGTCTCCTTCTCCAACACACACTCCTTTCCACAACTCTCATGGACCACTCAGGATAGTTCTCCTTGCTAGTGAGAACTATTCCCACAATATATATGATTGAATGCATATCGTTATACCAACAGCGTTCAACCTGGTATCTCCTTCTTCCACCAGAATACTAGAGTTTGACGTTAAGAGATGAATGGTGGAGATGAGCTTTCGTTCAAGCAGAAAGGAATCAAGAGGAGAGTCGTGGAGCCGTTGATGGTAGAAGATCAACAGTCATTGGAAGTGAATCAAGTCGGGGCGTTAGCCAAGATGAATGGTGGTTTTAAAGCAATAAGCGGGAATTCGGGCATATGCAAAATGGTAAGTGGTATTTAGAGGAGAGTGCCAGATTCCACTGAATGGATGACACATAGCAACTAGAGGAGAGAGAAAAACTGCTCATTTCGAGCGGGTAACTCTCGTGAATGTAGGCCACCTGAAATCATTGTAGACCGTCAGATTGTGGGAGTGTTGATCAACGGTGGAGAGAGAAAACACTTTTCGGGCGGGTAACCCCCATGCATGTAGGCCACCCGAAATTAATGTCAGTCGTCGGATCCTGGGATGGAAATCAATGGTGGAGAGCGAACCCAATAAATTTAAAGCTCGAGAACTGTGTCTGAGTGGGTTACGACATCACCATGTGAATACAAAAAAAGATGTACGGTGAAGAAGAAGAAAAAGGGTATGTGATTCTTTAATGCGAAAAAGTCCTGATGTGAAAAGTTTAATGAAGGGTATGATCGCATCGCAAACATGCAGTGGTATTGATCGAGACAAAGAGACTTGCGATATGCGATTAAAAGCAAACCCAACGATATTTATATTTGCGGGTTTATAACATTTGAGATCCGGCCCAAGTGAGGAAATCCAAGTCACTACAGCACCTTCGGCTTTAATGCACTATTCGACGCAACAACAATGAAAGAGATTTCGCATGGGTTTGACAGAGATGTCAGCCTGCAAAAGATGCAAAACAAAGGAAAAACAGAATAGGAGTTACAAATTAAAAGGGAAGCCAAAAAATGGCGCCTGCTCTGATACCATGTCAGACCAGGAGGTAACTCCTCAAATCAGAACTCTATATTATTCATTCAGGTTGTTCATTATTATATACAAGAGGGAGTGATTGTTCGGTTCATCTCCCGATGACTCTCTATTTTCTCTATTATTTATTTACATTAATTATAGTTGTTCACCCAATCCCTATGATTAGGTGTCAAAAAATACTTTGGGGAAAGCCTCAGCTAAAAACCTCGATCTTTGTATTATCATACGAGTGGAAATATCTCAAGATTACACAAAGCTTTAGCTCACAAGCTATCCAACTCTTAGTACAATCCCTCACCGCTGCTCATAGATAGAATAGACAACACATATGCCTTCCTTCAGTCCTCCAAGCCTCTTATTTCCTTGCGCAGTTTCTCCTGGGTCCTCAAGTTGCCACCTATGTGTAATGATTCCTCACACACTACTCAGACCTCTGAAATAACTGCGCAACCCTCAAGGAATCAATTCCTTCTGCATGCAAGAGATATCCTTATGGGAATATTCCTGCAACTGATAGTACACTGTCCCATCCTTTGATCTCAACTGGGTCTCTGTTTGAACTGACATGCATGAGTTATTTATGAGAGAATGATCAGTTATCTGAAGTACACTAGTTGCATGCATGCATGCATTGACTAATTGAACTCACAATCAGTTCCACAAACTTGTTAGAACTAATCTAACTGGACTTAACTCAGTTAACTGAGCTAACTAATTACAACTCAAAGTACAACTCATCCCAATCTCCTTAATTAAGGGATAACTTCCTCAATCAAAGGGATAATTGTTGCATGTCTTCACATAGACTTCATGTTTGATTTTCTCCAACTAATTAATTCAAGATGAATTAATTAATTATTTTACAAACAATTGCTAAGATCAAATTCGAATTTTAATTCTCAATTTTAATTTAGGGACTAATTAAAATTGGAATGTATCCCGAAATGCTATCTATAGCAATGTTATTTTTAGCATTTCTATTTTTAGCATTTCTTGTTGCTATTTTCAACAAATACATGGACTGAATTAATAAATATCTTCAAAAATAAATGGGGAATTAAAAAATATCATGTATATTACTTAACATAATTTGAATATTTGAAGAGGAATCCTCATAAACCTATTGTTGAATTTATCAAAAGGTTTTAATAAGATTTACAATAAGATGCCACCAAAATGTAAACCCCTAGTCACTGCAACTAAAGTTAGATTTTCTAAATATTTTTATGATCACTTTGCTTTGATGCTCAAAGAAAGAAAATCTGAAACCTTAGCAGATATGCAAACCAATGCAATTGAGGTAGAAGCTAATAGGTCAGCATTTGGTAAATTGAAAGCCAAGGCAGAAAAATTTGAAAGGAAAATGAAAGATAAAGAAGAAAGTAGTTCATCATCAAAGAATAAAGAAGGGGAACACAAAATTGATGAGATAACTTCATTACTAAGAAATTTGTCTAATTGAATTTCAAGAATGGAAACTCAACCGAGAATGGCTCAACAGAATGTAAATAGACCTCAAACACAATATAGGAGACCTTTTCAACCAAAAATTTCGCAAAGAGAAAGACCAAATAATTACTAGAAAATTCAACCTCCATTAATGATTGATGATCAAGACCCTGAAGAAATTATACCAATCGTGACCAATGATATCAATTATTTTGATGACCAACCTTCTAAAAATGTTATTATTCCTCTCAATCAAATTCCTCATCCTACTCAAAATAAACCATCTGCTGAAATGTCCAAATACCAAGCTTTTCCTGAATTTCTGATTGTTGAGTTAAATAAAAGATATGATTTGAAACTTAGACATGGCCCTAGTAGACCTACAAAAAAGGTTACTTTTGATACCCCACCAAATAAAACTACAAAAACTTCATCTGTTCCACTCCAAATTCATCCACAAGATCAGTCTACTACAGAAAAGGTTGTCCCTATTGTTTTCAATGTAGAAAGAGAATTAGAAAGGGTAAAACTTCCAATTCCCTTATCTGAACTTTCAAGGAATCTAGGTTATAAGCAGTGGGTTTCTAAATGGATGCAATCTTCAAGTGTAGATGTTGAAGGAGATGTGATTAGCCTACATGATGAGAAGCCTTCAGTAGTTTTTGGGCCTAGTTCAGACATGATAGATGAAAGTGTGCCACCTTTCTATGTTACATTAAAAGTTCATGATTTTTTGTTGTACAATCGTATGCGATATTCTAGTGCTTCCCATAATTTGATGCCTAAAGTTATTATGCATCAACTTTAGTTGCAAATTACTAGGCATTATCATGACATATGCATTTGATTCAAAGAAAGTACCATGCTTGGGATCCATCAAAGACCTATTGTTACCCTTGCTCAAATTTATGTCAAAAGCATAGTAATGGATATAGTAGTCACAGACATCCCTCCTATGTTTGGTATGTTACTATCAAGATCTTGTTGTGCTAATCTTGGAGGAAGATTACAAATGGATATGTCCTATGCTACCATTCTTGTGTATGGAGGTGAACATTTCAGGCTGTATAGGGAAGTCATATTTATAAACATTTTATGCAAAGCTATTCAAGCAGTAAACCATCATATATATGTTATTGATCAAGATATAGGATGTTTTATTTTGGCTACAAATGATCATTGTAATCCACAAAATAGAATTGAAGACACCATAAATGTTCCTCAATCCTTAGATGGTGATGTTTGGAAAATGTATTTTGGTGTAGATTTTTCTAAAGATGGAGTTGGGGCAGGAATTGTTTTGATTTCACCAGAAAAGAAAAACATTACTCAATCCTTTAAGTTAGATTTTTAAGTCACTAATAATGTGGCAGAATATGAGGCTTTAATTTTGGGATTAGAGTTGTCTAAAAATTTGAAAGTGCAAAATCTAGCAGTATTTGGTGACTCAAAATTGATAGTGAAATAGGTCATAAATATCTATCAAACAAAACATCCTAGACTCAAAGATTACAGAAATGAAGTATGGGATTGTATGGAAAATTATATTCAAGCTTTTAATATTTCTGCTATCCCAAGAGAAGATAATACTCAAGTAGATTCCTTGGAAGTTTCTGCAAGTACTTTCAAAATTCTAGATTCTTTAGAGTTACAGTATCAGATTGGAGTGAAGTATAGGCCTTCTATTCTAGATAATTTAAGACACTAGAAAGTCTTTGAATATGATGAACAATTGAAGAATTTTTTGCAGACCTTTGATGAATTTTCTACCTTACATGTTGAAGAAGAAAACAGTGATGAAGAAAAAGAAAATGTTGATGAGTTAGATATGAATTTTAAACAGTAAATAGTTGATCATGATATCATCCAGTTACCTAACAATAATATTCCAAAGGGATTAGTCCCTCTTGAAAAATTGTTTGATCAAAATGAAGTACCAAAATCTACATTGTTAAATTCACAACAAGAATATATATAGGATTGCAATATTGGCGCTGCAGAAGAAATAAAGAATGTTAAAATCTCAGTGATTTTGCCTCATGATATTAAAGAAAAATGTGTCAACTTGTTCAAAGAATACAAAAATGTATTTGCATGGTCTTATGAAGATCATAAAACTTATGATACAGTCATCATTAAACACAAAATTCATTTGAAACCAAGAGCTAAGCCATTTCAGTAAGCGGAATTCACTCACTATATTATATATGAAACACGGGTTTCTAGATGAATCACTTGGCTTGGCCTTCAATGAGTGGGAAAAGGGAGGAACTTGAGTTGCATTTGTAGGTAAGGTAAACAAATTCATAGTTATTTACCTTGATGATTTGATAGTATTTTCAAAGTCTGATGTAAAACATATCAAACATTTAATGAAAGTCTTTTAAAGATGTAGAAAATTTGGGATTTCTCTTAATCCAAAAATACTATTGTTTGCCATGAGGGAAGGGAAATTGTTAGGACATGTCATTTCAAAAGGAGTTACAATTAACCCTAAAAGAGTTTTAGCAATTCAGGTAATTAGTCTTCCCAGAAATAAGAAAGAAATTCAATCAAAATTCCAGATTCTTTACAGTTACAATATCATATTGGAGTCAATTATACACCTTCTATTCCAGATAATTTAAGACACTAGAAAGTATTTGAAGATGATGAACAATTGAATAATTTTTTGCATACCATTGATGAATTATTTTCCTTACATGTTGAAGAAGAAAACAGTGATGAAGCAAAAGAAAATGTTAATGAGTTAGATATGAATTTTAAATAGTAAATAGTTTATCATGATATTATCTAGTTACCTAACACTCATATTCCAAAGGGATTAGTCCCTCTTGAAAAATTGTTTGATAAAAATGAAGTACCAAAATCTACATTGTTAAATTCACAACAAGAAGATATATAGGATTGCAATATTGGCATTGCAGAAGAAATAAAGAATGTTAAAATCTCAGAGATTTTGCGTCATGATATTAAAGAAAAATATGTCAACTTGTTCAAAGAATACAAAAATGTATTTGCATGGTCTTATGAAGATCATAAACTTATGATGCAGTCATCATTGAACACAAAATTCCTTTGAAACCAAGAGCAGAGCCATTTCAGCAAAAATTGAGAAGGATTAATCTAGTTTTGTTGCCTATTATTGAGAAAAAATAAGGAAGTTTTTAGATGCAAAAATTATTGTTCCTTTAATATATTTTGAATGGATAGCTAATCTGGTTCCTACTAGAAAAAATAATGGAGAAATAAGACTGTGTGTTGATTTTAGAAACTTTAATAAATTGTCATTGAAAGATAATTATCCACTACGAAAGATGGATAAATTTCTTCAAAGAGTAACATGTTTTGACAAGATTTAAATGTTGGATGGTTTTTCTGGATACAATCATATTTTGGTCAGCCAAGAAGACAGAGAAAGGACAGCTTTCACAACCCCGTGGGGGACTTTCATGTATGCCAAAATGCCTTTTGGTTTGATTAATGATGGTGAAAAATTTCAGAGAGCCATGGATTTAGCATTTGTTGGTAAGGTAAACAAATTCATAGTTATTTTCCTTGACGATTTGACAGTATTTTAAAAGTTTGATGTAAAACATATCAAACATTTAAGGAAAGTATTTCAAAGATGTTGAAATTTTGGGATTTCTCTTAATCCAAGAATGCCATTGCTTTCCATTAGTCAAGGGAAATTTTTAGTACATGTCATTTCAAAAGAAGGAGTTACAATTGACCCTAAAAGAGTTTTAGCAATTCAAGTAATTAGTCTTCCCAGACATAAGAAAGAAAATTAGTCAAAATTCTAGATTCTTTACAGTTATAGTATCATATTGGAGTGAAGTATAGGCCTTCTATTCTAGATAATTTAAGACACTGGAAAGTCTTTGAAGAGGATGAACAATTGAAGAATTTTTTGCATACCATTGATGAATTTTTTGTCTTACATGGTGAAGAAGAAAACAATGATGAAGCAAAAGAAAATGTTAATGAGTTAGATATGAATTTTAAACAGTAAATAGTTGATCATGATATCATCCAATTACCTAACACTCATATTCCAAAGGGAGTAGTCCCTCTTGAAAAATTGTTTGATAAAAATGAAGTACCAAAATCTACATTGTTGAAATCACACCAAGAAGATATATAGGATTGCAATATTGGCACTGCAGAAGAAATAAAGAATGTTAAAATCTCAATGATTTTGCCTCATGATATTAAAGAAAATATGTCAACTTGTTCAAAGAATAAAAAAAATTATTTGCATGGTCTTATGAAGATCAAAAACTTATGATACAGTCATCATTGAACACAAAATTCCTTTGAAACCAAGAGCTAAGCCATTTCAACAAAGATTGAGAAGGATTAATCTAGTTTTGTTACTTGTTATTGAGAAAGAAGTAAGGAAGTTGTTAGATGCAAAAATTATTTTTCTTTTAAGATATTCTGAATGGATAGCTAACCTGGTGCCTGCTAGAAAAAGGAATGGAGAAATAAGACTGTGCGTTGATTTTAGAAACTTGAATAAATTGACATTGAAAGATAATTATCCACTACCAAAGATGGATAAATTTCTTCAAAGAGTAAGAGGTTCTGACAAGATTTCAATGTTGGATGATTTTTCTGCATACAATCAGATTTTGGTCAGCCAAGAAGACAGAGAAAAGATAGTTTTTACAACCCCATGGGGGAATTTCTTGTATGCCAAAATGCCTTTTGGTTTGATTAATGAAGGTGAAAAATTTCAGAGAGCCATGGATTTATCATTTGTTGGTAAGGTAAACAAATTCATAGTTATTTACCTGGACGATTTAACATTATTTTCAAAGTTTGATGCAAAACATATCAAACATTTAAGGAAAGCCTTTCAGAGATGTAGAAATTTTGGGATTTCTCTTAATCCAAAAAAACCATTGTTTTCCATGAGGGAAGGGAAATTATTAGGACATATCATTTCAAAAAAAGGAGCTACAATTGACCCTAAAAGAGTTTCAGCAATTCAAGTAATCAGTCTTCCCAGAAATAAGAAAGAAATCCAGTCATTCCTAGGGAAGATAATTTTTCTAAGAAGGTTCATACCTAATTATGTTGAAATTGTTAAAGACATTATTGATATGTTCAATAAATATAATGAAGTCAAATGGACCTCACAAAATAAATTCTCTTTTTCCCAGATCAAAAAAAAAAAAAATTTGAAGCACCAGTGCTTGCCAGTCCTAATTATTCAAAACTTTTCAGTATTTTTTCCTTTGCTTCAGATACCACAATAGCAACAGTTTTATTGCAAAGAAATGAATATCAACATGAGCAACCAATTGTGTTATTTCTTTAATTCATGAGGGATGCATAGCTTAAATATGACATAATAGAAAAACAAGCTTATGCTTTAGTACAAGCTATGAAAGATTTTAATTTATGTCTTGTGTTCCCCCATAATTTCTTATGCGCCTAATAATGCAATAGAGACAGTGTTGACTCATCCTAATACAGATGGAAAGAGGGGGAGATGAATTGCTAAGATCCTAGGATTTGTTTAGATATCAAACATACAAATATGGTGAAAGGACAGGGTCTAGCTAAGTTGTTGGCATAATCAAATTGCAAAATTTTGGGCATCAATTCAATAATGCAGGTCTCCGTCCATATCGCGCGGGTAAGTAGCATGACCTTTATCCACGTGATGTGAGTGGTTTTCTCTCTCATCCACTAGATGTGTGTCACCCAGTGTATGGCATCGAGCGAGACTTGGTCGAACCCGCTTACTACTTGAAGCCCTTTCGATATCCTGTTGGTTTTAGTGCGGGACCCGCCTTCTAATTGAATCGGTGATTTTCGTACGGTTTTATACTTTTCCTCATGACCGAGCACTAGGGGGCTTTCCTTCACTGAGGGGGATGCCCTGCAATACGTGTATCACAAACTGCCTCTGTTTTTGGATTTGACCTCCCGTTTGTCAATTTGTGCCAGTGCGTGATCACCCTGGGCTTTGACTAAGGGTCCTCGTTGTTATGTGCTGACCACAAATTGCCATTGTTCAGAGGTAATTTCTGATAAGCTTCGACATCCATAATACTTTGAAACTTCGGTATGAGTTTTATAGAGTCCAGGGAACTTTAACAATGTTTAAGGATCCAATTCGGATCACGGCCTTCCCACTGAAAAATCTTTTGGACCACCAAAAGTTGGTTTTCAAGCATCGACTAAGTGAGGGTATAGATATCTCACTTGTCCAATCTCCATCCATTTTGCACTGCTTGGCTTTGAACCCTTGAGTCCAATCCTAAGGTATTCAACATCTCCCCTCTGTGTCGTCCTCACCTTCCTATCCAGAACTGTGTCTTCCTGCAATTCATTGAGATATTCAGGTAACATATCATCAATAGAAGGCAATTGACTCTGCTCTTCGGGATCTTCAATTAATGAAGGTTCAAATAGTCTCAAGCTATATGCATTAATGACTGAGTAGATGTGCATGTAAGTTAGTAAATCAAGGCGAAAAGCATTCTCACCAGTTTTCTCAAGTATCTTGAAAGGTCCATACCTTATTGGCTTTAGCTTTTTACCTTCACCTTGCATTCTGTCTTTGCTGATGTACAGCCAGACTTGATCACCAACTTGGAAACCATGCTCCATCCGATGCTTGTCATGCCTTGCCTTGTATTTGGCTTGGATCTTTTCCAGTTGTTCCTGTACTGCCTGGTAAATCTCTTGGATTTGTTCAATGAATTTGGTTTCCTTATCCACATCACTATGTCCATCAACTACTATGTCTTTACCAAAGACAAAATCCAAGGGAGACCTTGGTGTGAAACCAAAACAGGTCTCAAAAGGAGATCTCTGTGTAGAAGAATGTTTTGCTCGGCTGTAAGCATGCCGCACATAACACGAATGTTCATCCCAAAGTTTGGGATGCTTGCTGCAATAGCCTCTGGGCAACTGGATCACTATCCTGTTGACCACTTCTATATGGCCATCTGTTTGTGGATGAAAGGCTATGCTTTTCCTCAGTTTGGTGTCCATCAGTTCCCACAGACTCGACCAGAACTTCCCAACAAATCGAGAGTCTCGATCAGATATATGGAAGTGGGTAATCTAAAATGAACCCATACATGCTGAAAGAACAACTTTGCAGTTTGTTCAGCTGTAATCTGTCTGTTACAAGGTATCAAAATACAACCTATCCACAACAACATATAGATAGTCATGACCTTTCCTAGATTTAGGCAGTCCTCCAACAAATTCCATGGAAACACTTTCCCAAGGATGAGAAGGAACTGGTAGTGGAGTGTACAAGCCTAGTTTTCTATTGTTGGGCTTGCTTTTAGCACACATGGTACACCCTCTTACATATCTAGAAACTGTCTCATTCATTTTTGGCCAATAACAAAATCTTTGTAGTTGTGCAACCGTTTTACTTACCCTAAAGTGACCTGATATTAGAGAAGTGTGTGCTTCTCAAATTATCTTTACTATTTCAGTTCGTGAAATGCATAGCTTCCCACAATGATACAAGAGTTGGTCCTTAATGTGATAATCCAATTCTTCTACTCGTTTGCCTTGAATTAAAGTTGCATATACATCTTTAAAATCTATATCTTTAGCATATTGTTGCAATACTGAGTTATGCTTAAGTATAGTAGATGCATTTATAATTGGTCTGGATAACATATCTGCAGCTTTATTGTGTATGCCTTTTTTATATCTGATGACTAAATGAAACTGTTGTAGAAAACCCATCCATCTATAGTGTCTTGATTGTTGCAACTTAGTTTGGGAGTGTAGATATTGAAGTGGTTGATGCTCAGTATGTATAACTGTCTCTTTGCCCATTAAGTAATGTTTCCACTTTTTCACACTTTGTACTAATGCATACAATTCTTTATCATATGTGGGATAGTTAACTACTACAAAATTAAATGTCTCAGAATGATAA
>APFE031051896.1:430117-442382 GCA_000404065.3 Pinus taeda
AGTGCTCAGTAATCAATGCACATTCTCCACGAGCCATCTTTCTTTTTCACCAAAACGATTGGAGACCCACATGGTGATGTGCTAGGTATGATGAACCCCTTCTCGAGCAACTCCTGAACCTGCTTCTTGATTTCTACATTCTCTAAAGAGGATAACCTGTACATTCCGATGTTAGGCAATGGAGCATCTTGCTGCAAATTAATATCATGCACTATTTCCTTTTTGGGTGGCAGACCTTTAGGTTCTTGAAACAAGTTATCATATTCTGAAACAACTTTTTCAAAATCAGCTTGTTGTTTAGCATCACAGCCCTCAAATACATTGGTTTTATCAGGTTTCTTTTCCTTTACAACCATTAGTAAAAATTGTTTGCATGAATTTACAATTTGTTTCATCTGCCCTGAGTTTATTAGAGTGTAATTATTCTTGAGCTTATAAGCTCTTACAATATATTCAATTCCATCTTTAACGAGGAGATACTTGTTCTCAGCTCTATAGAAAATAGATTTTCTATCATACAAGTAGGGACTTCCCAAAACAATTCCACATATATCCAAAGGAACTATATCTAACTCAACCTCATCTACAAATGCTAACCCAAAAGAAAACTTAAGTTTACATTGTCTAATCACTTGTAGTTGTGCTTTATCACTTAACCAACCTAATGGGTATGGTTTCTTGTGAGGTGTAGTCAGTAATCCCAACTTCTTACAATTGCTTCAGAAATTAAATTTACTTGTGAGCCACTATCAAACAAAGTATCAATCTTTTGATGCTTGGAAATAACTCGAATATGGAAAATCTCATGTCTTTTTCTCTCATTTTCGTCATTATTAGTAGATTGTGCAGAATTACTAGTAGATGCTTTAGAATTTTTACCTTTTATACCTATGGCTACAATGGTTGTTTCATCTCCTGAGTCCGGCCCCAAATCTTTAAGAATAGCTGCAGCAGTCTTCTTCTTCTTGCCCTCGAACTTCTTAGGTCTCAGCTCCAGATGCAGAATCCAACAATTCTCATCATCATGCCCATCCTTCTTACAATGAGTGCATGAAGACTTGTTTTCCTGTGCAGTGTTGGCCTTCCTCTCTTTCCATTTCTGTTTTCGTTTCTCCTTATTCTTGCTTGCAATGGGCTTGGATGATCCTCCAACTTCTGGGTTCCCATTCTTTCCTCTAACTTCTAGATGCGTAGCTTGAACAGATACCTCATCTATACTAGTGGGATTAAACATGAGGATAGTGTGCCTCATGTAGTTGTGTAGACCACCTATGTACTTCAACAGGGTCTCAAGTGAGTCTAATGAAATTCCTAGAATCAAAGCTCTTTTCCTAAATTCTTGGGTGTAACCTTGTACACTTTTCCCTTTCAATTGGCGAAGAGATTGCCAGCTCATCATGGCTTGCTGCATGTAAGCTAGTGGATAGAACTGCTTTTTGATTGCAGAAACAAATTCATTCCAAATAGAAAGAATCTTACCATGTTTCTTCATGTCAGCTTGTGTCCTGCCTTCCCACCATACCAAGGCAGTGCCTCCAAGGCATAGGCTGGCCCGCTGAATCTTACTCTTGTATGAGTCGATACTCTACACTCTACAATAAACATCAATTTGTCTGATCTAATTATCCAGCTTCTCTATATTCAGCTCTCCATCATATATTGGTAAATCAAATTTAACATCTAATTTAATCAAAGATGTCTTCTTTTTATGTTCAGGGCTATTAGGAGGTGTGAGAAAGTTTTCTTCTTTCCCTTTGCCTTTTGAGTGGTCATGGAGGAGAGACTCTTCTTCTCCTTTATCTTGTTTGGAGCCTGATGAATCTTCATCTTTGTTTCCTAAAGTCCCTATACATTTCCTCTACTATTGACCTCATGGCCAGGAAACTATCTATAAATTGGGGGTCTAGTCCCAAGGAACTTTCTTCTGAAATTTTCTTCTAAGGATAGACTCTTCCAATTTCCGGGGTAGTTTCGACCAACTCTCCTTCTCCTAATTTAAGCTTTGATCTAGTTAGCATTCAACAGCAAAATCCAGCACAAGCTTGTCTAACCTTAACAACCTAGACCTCTAATACCACTTGATCTGAAATCACCCGTAAATGACCTCAGAAAAATAATGAAGGTATTACAGACTCAAGTGCTGGGGTGTGCCTATGTTATTTTAAGCAACGGATCGATAAGATTGCGAAATACACAGACACTGAAACAGTAAGAGAACACAGTAAGCAAACACATAAACACATCAAATTTAATAAGGAGTTCACCCAATCCTCCTAGGCTATGTCTCCTGGTCCAACCTTCAGTGGTGGCCTTTCTATTGTGTCTTAAAGCAGAGTTTTTACAATAAGGAGCTCAATTTGAATCTCACTTCAACAAATGATGATCAATAGGATTGTACTTGGATTCCCCAAGTCTCTAAAGTACACAGACTCCCCTTATTGAATCTTGACCTCAACTCGTCTCAATGGTATGAGTCCAATTTGGTACTCAATACCTGACAGGTATACACAGAGGAATTGCTTGAACCTCTCAAGCCTTCTCTGGAGTTCACAAACTCTCGGACTCTCTCTGTCTCTGTCTGCTCGATGCTGCCTTTGCTTTGCAGGTCAACTCAACTTCTCTGTTCTCTGCAATTCACTTCTTTCTTGCCTTTCGGCTTTCTACTTCTCTTTCTTTGCTCTCTTTACTCTTTGTTTATTCGTGGCTTAAAGCCAATCTGCTCCCTGACTGTTCATTTCCGCTTCCTGGCTCTCTGGATCTCTTGCTTCTGTCCGCTTGAATTCCCCTGCTCTGCGTCATCATCATGGTGTAACGCTTCACAAAGAGGTTGCCACTTGTCTTCTCATGAACTAAGTGTCAGTTCTCTTTGAACGGTTGTTATTTCCGTTTCTCCAAGATTGCCCACGAAACTGATTTCTCTGCCAACTCATCAGTCATGCCAGACCTCAAATATTATATGACTCGGCCTATTTCCCCGTTGAATCTAGTCATCCATCGGATCATTTCTCTACCATTGATCTAGAGCCTCCAAATCCTATGGTCTCTGTCCATATCGCGCGGGTAAGTAGCATGACCTTTATCCACACGATGTGAACAGTTTTCTCTCTCATCCGCTGGACGCGTGTCACCCAATGTATGGCATCGGGTGGGACTCAGTCGAACCCACTTACCGCTTGAAGCCCTTCCTATATCCTGCCAGTTTTAGCGTGAGACCCACCTTCTAACAAAATCGGTGATTTCCGTACGATTTTATGCTTTTCCTTGTGATTGGGCGCTTGGGGGATTTCCTTCACTGATGGGGACGCCCTGCGAATTGCGTATCAGAAACTGCCTCTGTTTTTGGATTTGACCTCCCGTTTGTCAATTTGTGCCAGTGCACGGTCACCATGGGCCAACGGTCTGCGCGCTTTGACCAAGGGTCCTTGTTGTTCTGTGCTAACCACAAATTGCCATTGTTCAAAGGTAATTTCTGATAAGCTTCGACATCCTTAATACTTTGAAACTTCGATGTGAGTTTTACAGAGTTCAGGGAACTTTAAGAGTGTTTAAGGATCCAATTCGGATCAACCATATATCTCGTTTTGATTAAATTTCCAGAGCAAGTGTGATTTTTTCCTAAGGAATACTCCATAGCCCAAGGAGAAGGCACATGGATCTGCATGTTCTCTGCATCCCGTAAGGGGAAGCAGTCCCCAAATTGAGCCGATGTTGTAACTTAATTTTACCTATTATTTGATTCTTTTTAAATGCATATTTCTTTCAAAATTTTAGTTAAATTTTATTTTCTGCACTTTGTAATAAGTGAGCAAGTCCAAATGTCGCTTTTAAAATTTGAA
This sequence comes from Pinus taeda, assembly GCA_000404065.3. NCBI lineage: Eukaryota > Viridiplantae > Streptophyta > Pinopsida > Pinales > Pinaceae > Pinus > Pinus taeda. Next base: position 433,954 of record APFE031051896.1, read on the forward strand.
TCGGCACGAAAAAAATGATTTAGATGGTTATTCTGTGTAAATAATAAATTGTTGCCAAATGATTTAAATGGTGAGCACTTTTCAATGGTCAATATTTCGCCTGCTCGGATCAACGGCTATTAGGCGATTGTGGGACCCCCCACAATCCCGACAGATAACGAAGCGAGGGGTCCACAAAGTTGTTTTCCATTTACCACTTCTTTTGATGTGGCGCACTCCCATTCATTGCGAGAAACCCCCCATCCTAAATCACTTACTGCTTACCTCCCCCCCCCCCCTTCGGAAATCGCTTACGCTCGCTACCAACACCTCTGCCAATGCTCCCACTAATCTAGCACGCTGCTATCCCCCCGCTAAAATAACCATCGCCAAACCTTCCAATAACTTAGCAAATTTATTTGTTAAGCTATTTAATGCTCCCGCCAATGTTCAGATTAATAAATGTTGATGTACTAATAACCGTAATTTGAATTAAACCGTTGAAAACTCAATCCAAATTTAAATCTTGGTTATCATTCCATTAATCATTCTTTCACTATTCTTGCCCAAAGATCTCTGACTGACCAAATAATGACCAGTTGTAGCAATCTTCTGAGTTATCAACCATCAATTTGACTGTGTAATTTCTTAAGGTATTCTTTGTTCTATTAATTTCTTGAAATGGCTAGTCAAAAGGGAAAATCTAAAATAGTTGTAGAGATTCCAACCCTACCCCCTGTGATTAACCTAGATGAACTCCCTTTGATCGATACACAGTAGAAAATTACTTAAACCTAATGTAAATTCGATCTCTATGAACTCCCATATTCAAAATCCAAATCTCATCCCCCAACTCCAAAATCCAAATCCCATATCCAAAAACCAAATCTCATCCCCCAAATTGAAAACCAAAATACAATATCCAAAATCCAAAATCCAAATCTGAACCCCCAGCTCCGAAACCTAAATCCCATTTTGTTTTAATTTGGAAATTAAAAAAAAGGGGGATGTGGGAGGGGGTGTGGAGGAGAAGGTGTAGGAATGAGAAAAAAAATTACGTTTAATCTAATGACTCCCCGTGAATCTCCTTATATTTCTCTTGTTGAGTGCCCCCACAAATCCATTTTGTAGAAAAATCTCGAAATTTGCAGTTTCTTATGAATTCAGACTAAAAACAATAGACACAAATTTCTTCTAAATAATTCTTCGGAAGGGAAAACATATAATAGAAACACATGCAATAACATGCAACCATTAAAACATAAGTAACACAATGATTTTACAGGGGAACCTAACTGGGAAAAACCCCTCCTCTGTTTGTATTATATCATATGAGAACAATGATCTATGTGACAATGACATCTTTAACACTTGAAGCTCAACCTGCACTGCAATATTGATCTCCTCCCCTACCTGCACTCGAAAATACTTAGCTTGAACTCACTTTGCTTGCACTCACTCTTCCTGCATTTGCACTGCCTGCACTCGCTATGCCTGCATTCACTATGCTTGCACTCGCTCTACCTACACCCACGCTGCCTACATTCACACTACCTGCACTCGCTCTTATTTCCTTGCAAAATTCTAAGGATATTATCTCATCTTATACATCCAAAGTTTTTACACAACAATATACAATAATAAATACAATTGTGCCTTTTCCCTCCACTCAACTAGGCAATTCGAATTGCATGCATGACTAGGGTTTTTTTTAGTGAATTGACTAGTTAACTGAGAGATCAATGAGTTAACAACAGTTACAACTACTCAACTGAACTCATGCTAACTCTATTCTAGACTAGACCTCAGATAACTGAGTTTCACTACATATAAATCCACTAGATTGCTGGATCTTAGCAATCAACCCATGCACAACTCTACTTCTTGCCCACACACTCAAATTGACTGACTTAACTAAGTGACTTGGCCATGCCACTCCTGCTAACTACAACTCAAGTCGTCCTACTAAAGTGGAAATTTGAATTTCTCCATTTGACTAAGGCACAAGTCAAATGAAGCCTTTTCTTGCCACAATTTAACACTTTTAGTTCTAAGAATATTTGACCCAAATTCTTAGGTGAAATTGAATGAACTGTGGCCTATTTTTTTCACTTAATAGGCTTTGGTGAATTTCGAGGAGAAGAAAAAGGGCATGCATATAAAAATAATCATGTTGGCATTATGAAGGGGAATATTTATCCATTCTTGTAGACAAGCGTGAATTCGGTCATCCATGGAAGCATGGAAACAGTTATGGAATGAGAGCTTGTAAGGTTACCTAGAAGACCCATGAGGGTAATGGAACTCTTAGAAGTCGTAGGACTAGAACATACTTATTTAGCCGAGTAAGGCGCCCTGGAAGGTGATGGCATAACCTGGGGGACTGCAATTATAGAGAGGGGTGTGCATCATTTAGGTGTAGGTTGATGGGGAATGTGATCTTATTAGTTAAAGGCTCCTAGGTTTGGTACTTTGGTTGTTTAAGGTCTTGGAGGAGCACTTGGAAGTCTCGTGAGAGCATTGGAATTCTTGGAGTCGTAGGACTCTAGAACGTCCTTGGTCAGCCAAGATAAGGGTTGATGGGGGTTGTGAGCCTGCTAGTTGGAAACAATTGGGTTTGGTACCTTGGTTGGTTGACAATATTGAGCATGTGCCAAGATTTGGGCGAGCTTATGCCTGTGGAGTCAAATCCCCATCTCAAGGATAACCCGTTGTTGAGAGAAAATGAATAGTGTGGTCTATGGTTCAGTGGAACATCGAAGGTCTGCAACAAGTCGACAAAAATATAAGTATTATAACATTTATGTGTATTTATTTTCCATTGCAATAATTTATATATTGTTGTTCAATGCATATGAATCTTAATTTATATACATTTTTGCATATGCATTGCATATTAACATGCATTTAGGCATGTATTGAAACATGCCATAATTCCTAGAATAAGGGGGGATTTTTCAAACACAGGTTACCAGGGGTAACTGGCATAAGATTAGACTTTAACGAGAGGCAAAAATGAGCCCACAGTGGATCAGGGAACGTTGCAGGTAGTATCAAAGCCATAGTTGCAACACTAAGCTTGTATGGATTAAGTGTAGATATGGTTGTATGAAGTTTGCAAGTGAAGCGTTTGAAAAAATGTTGGTATGAGGATGTTTGTTAAGTGTTTATCAAAAATCCCGAAGTGGAATTGGGGAAAATTCTTAGAGATTTGAGGAAATTGATGACAAGGGTTAAAAAGTTTCAATTTTAACCTTTTGTTTAAATGACTTCAAGCTTGGAATTGGCTTAATTTATGAATTATAGAGCGTAGATGGAAGGAATTTAGGTTAGGAAATTGTATTTCATTGAATTAAGGAAGTTGTGGAGCTCAAAATACAACACTAGGAATACATGGGACAAAGATAGAGCACATGGTGAAACTATTAACAAGTTCAAGGAACATATTTCATACAGGGTATAGTGTATGGAATATGCACAACAATTGTTTGACAAAATACGTAGCAAAAGTCAGACCAATTTTCTTATGGTAAATGGTAAAAAAAGGCAAATAATTGTTGATTCATAGTGATGTTAGATCTAACGGTGCCTATGAATTACAGGGCCCCTCTCGTGGTCAAAGTTTAACAGGTAGGGAATGCAGTGAGAATTAGTGCCCCCACTAACCATTCCAAACCAATGGACGATCATTGCATATCAACAATCAAGAGATAGCAAGGCCCCCCTCATGGTTGGTGTTTAATGAGAGGGAGGAGGGGGGCACAATTGTGTTCAACACCAAACCACCCACCCCAAATCAATGACGAATATTAGTTGCGGGGCCCCCCTTGCCCGAATTTAAAAACCACTATCGAGGGCTCCGCATTTACCAATGATTTTGGTTAAGGTGGTTTCCCAAGACCACGTGGTGCATAGTAGGATAGGTAGGTAGCCTATGTGGATAACTGATGTGGGATTCCATGTCATCATGACATCATGATAACATCATCAGTGACATCACCAATAGAAGGACTCAGAGGGGATCTTTTTAAATTATTCCCAAAAAGAGACAAAGGGCCTAGACAAATGTAAAGTGGGCATCCACATGCATGTCAGGTGTCAAGGGAGGTGACACAGGTCAATTCGAGCCTAATGAAAACTAAAAATTAAAAAATTACAAGAAATTAATTATTTTTTTAGAGAATCAAGAGGTGCACAAAGGGGTTATGTATGTTTGAAGAAAATTACAGAATACAGTTACAGGAAAATATGACTGGTCGAGGGGATTAAATCAACCAAATTTTAGCAAATCCTTGTGAAATTTTGCTAATTTTACAAGTCATACACTTGCAAGGTATTTTTTAGGGCCTAAATGACATTTTCAGATAGCAAAAAACCATGAAAATTTCTTATATCAGTAGTACATGCAGTTTTTGTAGCTCAAATAAAAGAGCTCAGGGATAGCTTTCCAATGACATGCTTCAATCATGAAACAGAGTTAATATGAAGGAGTTATGACTGAACAATACAAAGGAAAAATAGGGCATATAGTCACTTCACAAGGGTGTAAATTTGCAACCAAAGCTAAGATTGGGGTGCTGAAGTAGTCAATGGAAACCTAAGGGACTATAGAACCCAACCACGAAGCTAGATTTGAAATTTCAAAAGCATAATTATTTAGAAATTTGGAAATAGTGTGTTGTGATAGAATAGGGAAATTGAGGTAAATAGCCTAAAAATTTCAAAGGGCATAAATTGCAGCTCATGACTCGTATTTGGGAAAATAGATAGGCGATATAAATTTATCGAAAAGGAGAATATGCCTATCAACCCAAAATTTTGGTTCAAGGTAGGAAATATTCTAAAAAATTCAAAAGAATATAACAAGTAGGCTATAAGGTAGGACTAACATGAGGACCAGGAGCATGGGGGATACTCAGGAGTCCTACAATCATTAAGAAGAGGTTTTTCACATGAAAATTAGTATGGGTAATGTTAGAATAGATTCAAATGGTCATGGAAGGGATAGGCCAGAGAATAAAGGCCTGGAAGATAACATGAGGAGTCTCCAAATGGAGGTGCTCAACTATAAAGTTGATAATGAGATATTGGTAAGAGAATAGAAACAAATCAATACTCATATTTTACAGAGCTTGAATAAATTACATATGATAATAGGCCAAGGTTTTGATTTTATAAAGGCAAAGGAACATGACTCAAGAGTTAAGGGGAGAGATACTGAAGGTTCAAGAAACCTAGGGAGTGTTGCTGGGGGGCTCATCATGCATCAAGGAAATCTACCGAGAGAGTCCATGTTTTCGAACACTGCAAGGAAAATACCTTTATAGGAGGTTATAACAGATGCTTTTAGTGTTATAAAATTGGCAAAATTTGTAAAAAAAACATCTGCTAAAACATATGTTTGTGGGAATGAATGTTTTAGCAGATCATGTAATGGAACTTCATCACAACTAGAACAATATGGTGCTTATATAAAAAAATCCTTGTTCATTCTTTGATGAAGGAACAGCTCCAGGAAATGCAAAAAATAATTGTAATTCCAGTGCTTTCTCTTAAAAATGCAGCACCGGCACGTCTTGCTTACATAAATGTGCATTTGTTATATATAGGGTTGAGTGTTTTTAATTTTAATAGTGCACCGAGAATGGAAATAATATTTTTTAGAACCGTGGGGTGTTAGTCCTATGAAAGCACTGGTGCGTTAAGAGTTATAATGCACTAGGGAATTAATTAAAAACAATATCGGTGCTTGCAAACCTGAAAGCCCTAGTGTTGTCATTTTCTGAAAAGGCACAAGTTATGCTAAAATATGATTTCACGGTGCTTTTATTTAAAGTAAAGCACTGGTGTGTTTTTATGTTATAGACGCACCTATGTTTTTGTATGAGATTTTCTTTTTTTTTTTAGACATCGACCTATGACAGTGCAATTATTGTAATTTTTTAAATTTGTTATTCATTGAGAAATCAACATATATCTTATAACAGTATTCATATAAATTAATATTTGATTGGTGCATTTGTATATGATGTTTGGATTAATTTGTTATATTATAATATTTTGCATCTTTTCATTATAATATTTAACCAGTGGTGTAACATTTGACAGCGACATTGGATAACACAATAGAATAAATAAAAATGTATTTTATAATATATCAATAAGAGGCTCTTTGTCATACAAAATGGGATTATTATTGGTAAGCCCTTGTCTTTCAATTGGGACACTATGTCCATGATTACATTAAACAAAATGTCTAATTTTCACATACAATTATTTCAAAAAATACAATAGGTTGTATTGATATCGAAAGAGATCATCATTCTTTGTTGGAACCACTATCAATGCTTGAGCTACTTCCATGACTTGGACTATTTGGAGGAATGTGATCTTGTTCCATCTGCAAACATAAAAATAAAGCGTAATGATTTTATCTACATTTGTGAGAATAATTAAAATTGAAATAAATAACATGCATCAATGTAAATCGAAAAACAATGTACCATAGCAAGAAGTGACTCGTGAATTATACATATTCTTTCATAACCAAAGCACATGCCTTCTTTCAACAATTGTCATGTTGGCGTAGTTTCCACAATTAATTTTTGATATGCCAACATATACTCACAATCATTATTTAACCCAATGTCAATCAATTCTTTCGATGGCTCTTCTTTGTATGTTAGCACCTATTTGAAGGCATTCAAGGATGGTTGTTGTAAAACAACTTAAAATATACAAAAAATGAAACCTTGACTTGTTATAAGGAAATATTAACAATTACTAACAAACTTTGAAATGAACCTGTTTCTTCCTTGTCATCATGTTTTATGTGTTGAATGAGTTCCATCTTGTTTTCTTTTCTACAAGAAAATACTTGAAAATTAATATTTAAAGCTAAATTATTTTTTTATATGTACAAATTCAATCATGATTATCGCACGTTGTTATTAAAAAGGCTCCTCCTGTGATGCAATTATGTCCATTTCTTTGACCGCCTCCTTATACACTTTTTTGGACATTCCTAATGGCATGTTTCGTATATCAGCGCATTGATCATTTGGGAATTTCATAACCTTCTTGAAAAAAAGTAATAAACATTTTTATAATGATATATGAAAATTAAATATAAAAAAATCAATATTAATAAATTAATGGCTTGTAGTAATATATACATATAATTCTAGAAAATCATTTTATTCAATTAGGAATATTACATTTTGAATGATTCTTTTTTGTTGTTGTATGTTTTCTCTATTGCAAGGCTAACATGTCTTATTGACCATTGCTCTAGAAATGCTTCATGTAGTTTAGATATAATTTTATTCTTAAAATCATTGCATTGTTACGTTCGTTCCACTAAATTCCTCATGGTTCTGTAAAAAAAATCCCCCCTTTCATTAACCTCCAGCACCACTCCAAATGAGTTAAGGACCAATTCATCATCATTTACATTTTCCATAATTTTTCTTTTCTTAGAACGACATTGATCTTTTCATTCGTTGTTTCTCTCTGTAGAACATTAAACATATATGAATTAATATATTGTTTGAAACATGTTATCTAATATTCTTAATTATATTATTAGTGAAAATTCAAAAAAAAACCTCATATTGAATAGTATTTTTTCATTCACCTCATTCATCATTTTGCAATTTTTTATCAGGATTTTACACTCTTTTGGACTTAGATTATAAATAATCTTATCGACCTTCTTCATTTTGTGGCTCTACATGACACACACCAACTAATACATATTAGTTAGACTTACATATAGTTCAAAAATATTAATTTTGTAAAGAATTTACAAAAAACTTGCCTTCTCTGAATTTTTTGATGTTTTGTCATTGTGTCAATCAGTATTTTTGTTACTTGAGACTTTCTGAGACATATTTTAAAAATATACAACATGTACCATTCAATATAGTAGCCATTAGATATATTTTACAAATAAATCGAATAATTTTCAGCCAAAAAAACTCTGGTAATCGGTGCGTTTATCTAAATAATGCACAGGTGCATTTACAAAATTAGATGCACCAACCTTTTGATTGTTCAGCACCGTCATGGAAAATTAATTTTTTAAACAATTTTAAATTAGGCCGATGTGATTTGTAAGGCTAAATACACCGCACTGATTTAACGGTGCTATTAGGAACAGATGTGCTGGTGCGTTATATTACACTGAGAGCAAACTTGACAAAATCAAAAGTGTTATAATATACCAGTGCATTGAAGTACTCTGGTAGCCCCAGTGCATTATATTATAGAGGGTGCACCGTGTAACATAGTCTTTTTTTTTTAAGGAGAGGGTTGACGGTGCGATTTGTAAGGCTAAATGCAGAATGATCTAGCGGTGCTATTATGATCAGGCGTGTCGATGCGTTATATTACACCAGGAGCAACAATGAAAATACTGGACAAAATCCATTTATTTATTTATTTATATA
>APFE031051896.1:443457-489676 GCA_000404065.3 Pinus taeda
ATTATTAATAAACAATTTAAATAAATAAATTACTAACCATTAGAAGTATTTTATTTATTTATTTTTACCTAACTTAACTTATTTCCAGGAATAATAATAATATTATTAAAATAATTTGACCTGGGTCCTAAGGTCAAAATTAGTCGTTAGTCAATTTAGCCGTTGGAGTCTCTGCTCAGACTATTTAACATGCTAAGCTGGATCTATTTCTTCAACTTGTCCTGACGATGAACCACATTGGTTGGTTTGAAACGCATCGACAAATGTCTGTCTACATGTGATTTACGTCGAAGTTATTCTTTCAACTATTATGGATCACAGAAGCCTCAATTCAACTAATATACCGATGTGTTATGTTACTCAGGTAGCCCTAGTGTGTTATGTTACATAGGGCGCACCGCGAAACATATAGTCGTTTCTTAAAAATATGAAAGGGTTGATGGTGCGATTTATAAGGCTCAACACACCGCAATGATTTAACCGTGATATTAGGAATAGGCACATCAGTGGGAAATATTACACTGGGAGCAATGATGAACAAACTAGATAGAATCAAAAGTGTTATAATTTATTGGTGCATTGTATTACTCAGGTAGCACCGCTGTGTTATGTTACAGATGGTGCACAGTGCAACATATCATCGTTTTTTTTTAAATGGAGGGTCGAGAAGGTTTAGATCTAATTCAATAAGTGATTCCCCTACTTTATATGTCAAACGCCCTATATATAGTAAGTACACAAACTCATTAAATCTAAAATGCCTAAATTGAAAAACCCTAATTGTGAAATGGTAGAGAAAGTTAAACCCTAATGTGAAATTTTGCAAGAAGAAGCAAGGGTTTAAGGTAAGTATTGATTTTTTTTGTTTTTTTATTTTTTAATTCAATTTAAATAGAAATAGAAATCGTAAAAAAAATTACTAGTAAAATCTATAGTAAATTTTTTATTATACAGGGTTTTTAACTTTTTTTTTGAATTATGAATAAATCTAATAGAAATTGTAAAATATTTTAACAGTAAAATTTAAGATTCTTATTATCCAAGGTTTTGAGTGAATCACCATCTTTCAACTTCTAATCTTTCAGCGGATCCAAAATATTGTGTAGCTCTGATATGATCATCTCTTGCAAATGATCTCTCTTTTAATTAAACCCTAACAGAAATTGTAATTTTTTTTATTAGTAAAATAAACAATAAAATTTAAAATTTACTATGCAGGTTTTTGAGTGAATCGCCATACCTTTTAGCTTCTAATATTCTGAATAGTCTACTACTCCAAAGTATTTTGTTGTTGTTGCATTGTGCTCCTAGTATATCTCTTTTGCAAATCACTCCCTTGAAATTTTTGGTAAAATGATGAAATGGTAAATAACTTTTTACTATTTAAAAGACTTTAAGAAAATACATTTCAAAAAATCAAATGTCGCTTGTTTTTTTTTTAATCGCACATGTTTTTTATTCAATTTTCTCTGCACTTCAATGTGTTTGATAGTCAATCGCATCGGTGCATTTATATAAAAAGGGCACCAAAATTTCTAGGGTGCCATATTCTTTCAATGCACCAACATGATTCAATTTTTTTTCATTTTCGAAATCTCAAAACGATGCGATTATTTTTTTAATGCAATAGTGTGGTTTATATTTAAAATAGCACCGAGACGGTTGCATTAATTTTTATTTTCCAAATTTGGGAAACAATTGCACACCGATGTTGTTTTTTATTTAAATGCATCGGTGTATTTTTATGTGAAAGAGCACTGATATGATAACTTTTTTTTTTATTTTTTCGGAATGTCAGGAAGAGGTGTGGGCATTATTTAAATAACCCGGTGCTCTTATTATTTAGCGGACCGGTGTGATTTATTCTAACTAGCACATTGGTCGGGTTTAAAATTTATCAAAAAAATTGTTTTCACATAAAATGGCATATTAATCTCAAATTGTCCTTTAGGACACATCCACATGAATTACAGTAGTTCATATTATACATTTTCCGCTTAAAGTCTCCTTGTTCTTGAAAAATGGTTTCAAAACTGTATTGAAATTCAGATTGTGGTTACATGGTTCTCGAGATTAACTTTAGATATTCACACAAAATTTATTTCTGATTTTTCTCAAATACAGGTAAAAAATCTCAATAATATCAAATGGTCAATTCTTCAAATTCCATCTCATTCCATATTGTTGATCAAAGTCCTTCGCGGAGTTCTCCCATTCCATCTCGAGTAAGTTCAGATTTTATTTATATTTTGATTATCTAATATTTACTTTTTTTAATCCATGTCAATTTGAATAAAAATGTATGCAAAATATTTGTAGGATCAAAATTTAGAATCGAGTTCAGATGCAGAAAATATTACTCCACATTATTTTCAAAAATGTCAGAAGCTCTAATCAAGAGCCATCATATTGCAAGAAATTGGTATATGAAAATGGACAGCCTTTTCACCCTGCAAATCAGAACATGGCATCCTCTAGCCACAATCCTGGATCAATGATGGTAATAATTGTTTGGTACACTGAAATTTCAACAAACCAATTGAATTGTTGTGCTTACTAATATCATTGATATTGTAATAATAACGTTCAATATTTTTTAAATTAGGATTCTAGTGATGATGAGCGACCCACCTACCATCTTCCGGTGCACCCCACTACAACGTCAAATTGAGAGAAGGTTGCATTAAAAGCAAGACTCAGAGAGGAAGCATACAAATAATGGTTGAATCAACCACCTATTCAATTCCCACTATGTCTAGATTCACCAATTAGGAATGACCATAGCAATAGTAGTTCTTCATCATAAGTTTGAAATGGAGGCAATCAAATGGAGGTCGGCATGGATGATTACTTATGGGATATGACTGCCATGGATGTAATGTTGTTAGATGCATTTCAGAATGATGAGCCCTTATTTGAAATCCTGAAATCTACTTTCACCACCCCTCTCTTTGGACATGGTGGCAAGTCAAAGTCACCCAGTTGGGGACAACGATGTTATTGTACAACATGAAAGAAAAGTTTGGCATGTTGAATGCATGTTTCTCGGCAATATTGAGGTAATTAACTTGCATGATCAATCAAGTTCGTTATATTTTGTCTCACAATCAAATTTAAAAATGGTCGATTTTATGAATGCTAAATATTGACATTTTACAATTATATTCCCTACCAACTGTAGGATATTCAAAGATAAGGTTCTTCTAAGTGAAAATGTCTTACCGGGTAGTTGTGAAGAGGCAAAGTATTTGTTGAAAATTTTGGGTGTTGAGTACATATCATATCATGCATGTATGAATGATTGTATTCTATATAGAGGAGAATATGAAGACAAAGAGATATGTCTGAAATGTGGGGATGACAGGTAATGTAATACAAAAAAATGAGTATATCACATGGTCCTCCTCATAAGATATTGAGGAACATGCCTATAATCCCAAGGATTCAAAGACTCTTTCGTTGCAAAGAATTAGCTATGTTGTAGGGATGGCATGCCTCACACAGAAGTGATTTAGGAGTTACGAAAATCCCAATAGATTCAATAGCCATGAAGCATATAGAAGATACATGGCATGATTAAATTCAAGGATGAAGTACAAAGTCTACAACTCAAAATATCCATGGATGGTGTCAACCCATATTCCCTCCAAAACACCAACTATTATGTTTGGCCTATAGTGGTGATCAATAACAATATCCCCCCATGGTTGTCCATGAAGAATGAACATCTTATGTTGGCTCTCATAGTCCCTGGTAGAAGACAAGTGAAGAATATGGATGTCTACTTACAACCATTGGTAGATGAATTTAAGGAATTATGGGAAGGGATACATGTGTACGAAGTATCAAGACCCATCACAGTAGAGAGGAGTTTTATGTTGTATGGCATGTGTGCTTAAGCCATACATGATTATCCAGGATTAGGAGTTTTCTCTGGTAAATTACATTCTTATTGATCTGTTTAGTAACAATATTGTTTTGCATATTAATTTAATTCATTTCAATTGTTCAGATCTTCATGGTCACTAATGTGTCATCCTATATACAATAATTTCGTAGGTATTGTAACAAAAGGGTATCATGGATGTAAATGTTGTGAACCTTCTCTGAAGGCTATGTGGTCCGACCACCTACGAAATCTAGTGTATGACTACTTCAGGGTATTCCTCCTAGAAGGACACTCTTACAGAAGAGAAACATCTGCTTTCGATGGTAAACTAGAGAGAACCCAAAGGCATGTAATAATGACACCAGCTGGATGGTTTAAATCATATGAGATAGAGAAGGAGAAGGAGTTTGCATAAATGTTCGGTTCAAATGGGGAACCTATGTTCAATAATCCAATTTATTCGACACATATGTTGAGAAATTTCCCATTGGGATGAAAAGCAAATTTGTCTTTTAGGAGCTCTCATATTTGGAGCATCTTAAGATTTTCCACTTACTGGATCCCATGCATATATTTAAAAATGTTCCGTCTTCTTTATGGAGGCACATATCATCAAAATAAATTGACACATTGGTTGTTAGGAGAGATATTATTTCTTCAAAAACTAAAAAGAAACATTGGTCAAGAGAAGAAACTAGAGGAGACATTGAAACCTCTTGGTATTTCAAAGAAGGTGATGTCCCATGGATTTTAAAGAAATATGATCTTTCTTTGGCAAAAGAAGTTACAATGAATGTGAGGGTGTCTTCTTTATATGGGTCTTCACTACAGTGCTTCTTCACTATGGATGACCGTTTGTCAGGGTTGAAATCGCATGACTATTTGAACCTTCTAAGAGTACTTATGTCAAAAACATGATTTTATTATTTTTTTTATTTTATGTAATGGGATCATTTATAATTAATTTTTGCGTAATGTATTATTTACTATGCAGTGTCATTATCCTCTACTTGTGAATGGGTTTGTGAATTATGACTTCCCCCATGACCTACGACATGCCATATTTAAATTATCTGCATTTGTACATTGTATAACATTAAAGGATGTGCATATGGCTAGCATTCCACGATGGCGTGAAGAGATACCTGAGATTCTTTGTATGTTTGAGAATGAATTGTCGACGATTTTCATGGACTTGTAGGTTCATCTTCTAATTCACCTAGTAGATGGAGTTGAATTAGTTGGGTTTGTTTCTTGTCATTGGATGTTCTTCTTAGAGAGGTACATGAAGAAATTTAAAGGATTTTTTCGACAAAGGGAAAAACCTAAGGGGTCTATGGTAGAGGGATATATATCGTATGAGTCTTTCTATTATGTCAGTGAGTACATAAAGAAGATCGACAACACATCAAGTGTGGTGATTTGGGATGACGAAAAGGATGAAGACAAAAGAGAAGGGGAGCTTCTTGAAACAAATGGAAAGAGGCACATGATAAAGAGTAAGTGCAGGCTTATCATTTTTCAAATTACTACACAACAACTATTCACACAGAACTTCATATTAATGCATATTTTGTTCTCATACATACTATCTATATATTATATATTATATATATATATATATATATATTATATATATATATATATATATATATATATATATATATATATATATATATATATATATATATATATATATTATATATATATATATCTGTGTGTGTGTGTTGGTTTGATTTCATCAGTGAATTCAGAAATTAAAGCCATCAACAAATTCATTCTTTACAATATGGAAGTGACACAACCGTGGGTCGCATTGTACGAAGAGAAGAGGAGGAAATGGGGTAGTGATAGGAAATAATTCAAACGATTGAATGGTAGAAGTGTGTCTTATCCGAATCATTTAAAATAAAATATGCCAATGACATGCCCTAACAGTTGGGTTGTTGATCAAGTCAGAGATAAATATGATGCATTTGGTTGTTACCTGCATGCTAAAGAGGATGCGCTAAACATAGGGATTGGGTGCAGTAACTCGATAATTATAATCTCTTTTTGTACATCTTGAACTTCATAATACACATTTGAATTGTAACATGTATATACATTTTATATTTTTAATTATTTTTTAGTTATCAGACACATAACACTGTGATTTTTTCACTATTTTATAGATGCATTTGTTCCCATTTATGTGGGCATATGGACATCATTTTTGCACATAGGATGTCGATGATGGATGCATGACACAAGACTATGGAGTGGAAGTACATTTCAACCAATCTAATTGTGCTAGCCACCGCGATCAAAACCTAATGCAGAGGTCATTAGGTTATGTTGGAAAGATACAAGAGATCATTCAAGTGGACTTCTCTTCATTACAATGTGAAATTTTTAGGTGCAAGTGGTAGGACACCTTTGATCAGAATAATGTAAAGGAAGATCAAAATAGTGGGTTGATATCCATTAATTCTAAAAAGATGTGGCATGAAGCTAGGGAGCCTCATGTTTTCCCAAAACAATGCAACCAGGTGTTTTTTTACCCAGATGTGTTAAATAGGGATTGGTGGTTCGTATTAAGATACGACCATATATCAAAACATGTTTTTGAGAACAACTGTGTTATCATGCCAAGCGTCGAGGAAGATAATCAAGGTGATGAAAATGGAGTATGATATGTATTTGTGTTATTTCATCATTTATACTATTGTTGTATGTTTTTGTTTTCATTATTTCGCTAAGTATTTCCAATTATTGTTGCTCCCTCTACTGACGTCTCTACTACATGATTGACATATAAAATACATCAGCCTCATACATAAAATACAATTTTTTGTTATTAAATGAAAAAGATATTTATTAATATGGAAACATAACTTTAAATTAAAAAAAATATTATCGGTGTGTCAAAGACAAAGTCATGCACTATCTTCCATGCTCTGTAAAACACAACTACACCATAGATGATGCGCACATACCTATGATGCACCGTTGTAAACTAAAAGGAGGTCTTATGGATGTATAAAATGTTGAATACATATTTTTATGGACTATAAGATAAACAAATGGACTTACATGGATGCATGAGAGGTTTTAATTTTTTCTTCATGGATAATGGAACAATTTTGACTTTTTTTTTCAATGGTAATTATAAATAAAAGTTGAATTAACAAATGTTTTATGGCTACAAATTAAATGATAAATAATGTGATGGTGATTAAGAAGCATTTGTTTGAATTTCAAATAAACTTAGTGATGTGTTTTTATTTCCTATTTAGACTATGTAAATTAAATATCTATTCGAATCTTTGATCGGAGAATCCACAGTAAGAGAATTTTTACACCAACGTTTCGAATCCCAAATGGGATCCATCATCAGGGTTAAGAGAAAGATGATAAAAGAAGAGCAAGAAGGAAGAGATAAATACTCATGAGCGAACGAATATTGAAGGAACAGCACAGGTCGGCAAGAAAGATTAATAAAGAAACCTAAAATTAAACTAAAAATATTTTACAATAATTTTTATAAATTAATATCATTTAATTAATACCTATAAAACATAATCTTTATATAACCTAACATCTATATTAATATTAATATCTAACTAATATATATATTAATATTAATATCATAAACCTAATATCTATATAACATTAATATTTATATAACCTAATATTTATAAAGCTTAATCTAATATAACTTAATATTATATAACATAAAATCTATATTAATATTAATATCTATAAAGTTTAATATAAATAATAGTATTAATAATAGTATTAATATATTAATTCCTATTAACTTATTATATAATGTTTTAATATATAATTTATATATTAAAAAATTAATATAAATAAAGAATTAATAATAGTATTAATATATTAATATCTAATAAGACTATATATAATAGCAACTCTTACTGTGGATTCTTCGATCAAAGATTCGAAAAGCACACACCACAGATCTCTGAAATCCAATAAATATCTATTTTTATCTATTTATAAGTAAATTATTTAAAGTAGACATGTCTTTATAAATTCAGTAATAATAGGTGATAAGGTTACATAATAAGGTGTTGCATGTGATATATTATTAAAATTATCCTGCCCAAAATGATCATTGAATGCCATGATCCCAAGCCATATACATCATGTCATTGAAATTCATGAGCCTAAGCCATATACATCACGTCGTCAATTTGAAGGACATCAACTATACGATATGGCAGTGGCGTGAAAGGCACACCTACAAGTTTTCATGGTGTTTGGTGTGTGACTGATAAGACCTATGAAACCCTAATCTGATATCTTTTCTTCGTACCACTGCCTTCTAATTTCACTCTTATTTTACCATTTGAACCAGTGAAGTTTAACCAAGTATAAACTTTTCACAGTTTTATTTCTGAAATCCATGGCACCATGGTTGTTTTTAGCAGGGACCTCTGAGATCCAGGTAAGACACATGGAGTGTGTGTTGTAGGACAACAATTAGGTGTTCTCCCTCTCTCTGGACTCCTATGGTTGAACCATATTGTATGGGTTCACCTTTTCTCCTGCTCATGTTGATGCTCCCTCTGTTGAAATCTCTGCTACATGATTGACATATAAAATACATCAGCCTCATACATAAAATGATTTTTTTTATTAAATGAAAAATGTATTTATTAATATGGAAACATAACTTTCAATTAAAAAAAAAAAGCATCGGTGTGCCAAAAACACAACCATGCACTGCCTCTGGTGCGTTGTCAAACACAACCGCACCGGCAACGGTGCGCACATATGTATGATGCACATTGCCAATTCACAAATTTAAATTTTCATTGTAATGCATCACACTTATGCACCGGTGTACACATATAACATTTTCGCACCAAGACGGAAAGCTCATTTTATCGAACGAGACGAGATATCGATACATCTTTAAATAGTATTTAGGCGGTGAGTTGGGTAAATATGATAGCACCACTGCGAGCAGAACATACCAAGCACGCGACATTTGTGATGGTGATTAAGAGGCATTTGTTTGAGTTTCAAATAGACTTGGTGATGCATTTTTGTTTCTTGTTTAGATTTTGTAAAATAAATATCTATTTTTTATGTATTTGTAACTAACTTATTTAAAGTAGGCATGCATTTATCTTTGTGAACATGATGTAATATTAGCTAGGAGAAATCTGAAAAACATGAATTTTAGTGAATATCTCATGATAATTTAAATTTTATTATTTAACTCATATTTATTATTAAAAAGAGTTAAATTTAAACTAGTACAATAGCAAATAAATAACCAAAATAGCATCAAAATATTATGTCTTTATCACTAGAAAAAAGTTCACTTGCCTCTTTAAGGGAGAACTTCCAATAGAGCAAATCCCCAACTACAAGTAACTTGATCACAAGCCTTATATTACATTTCTTTATCCTCATCTTTAGAGAGAGAAAATTTTAATTTAAATTGGTAAGAGTTGCTATAAAGATTAAACTTAAATTGCTTGAAAATCTCATACCTTTAGTAATAAAGCAAACTTTATAAAGATAGAATTTTTTAAGTTGTATTAAATCTAAATCAATTTCCCAAGAGGCATTCTACAGCTCAGTATGGGAGAGATGTTGCATTTAAAAATTAATAAAAAATTTGAAATTAACAAATTAAAAAATAATAATAGAGAAGAAAAAAAGCTCATTATGGGAGAGATGTTGCATTTAAAAAATATAATAAAAAAATTGAAATTAACAAATTAAAAATAGTAATAAGAAAATAAATTAATGTTGGCCATAATTACAATACTTCAATTCACACCTTAATCTTATATAACTTTATATAGAGATATAATGTAAAAACAAAAAACAAAAAAAACTTTTATTACGAGAGAGAAATGTAATGAGTAAAAACATAGAATTAATTTTTTCTAAAGGGAAAAATGTAATTTTTTCACGTGACAAGAAATAGTATTATTGATATTACATTATGTGTAATTCATTTTATGTTCCATCTACATGTAATATTTAAAACAAAAATATATCTATAATAAAAAATATTTTACTAACAACTATAAGTAAAATATTTCAATGTCCACATTAAATAACATAATTTTATAGATACTTTATATAGAGAAAAACAAAGTAATTTAAATTGAAAATTTTCTTATATTTTCACTTTAGTGAGAAAGATTAAGAGAATTCTTATTCCATTAATAGTTGCTTTCTAATTCAATGTACAAGGGATATTTGTAAAATTTTCAATGTTTAATATGGATTTGATAAGTAAAATTTTAGAAAATATTAATAATAAAAATAATTAAATGTATACATACACGATAAAAATATGAGGGGGCATATTTTAACATTTTAATACGAAGAAGTTGAATTATAAATAAAATATTTCATTGTCAACTACATATATTTTAATATACCAGCTGCCTAGTTCCACCAAGCAACTAAAGGGATCAAATCAAAGATGTTTGCATCTGAAGAGATTGATCCCTCTCACTTGGTAGATCTAGAGTTAGATGGATCTAGACTACGAGTTGTAAAAAAAATTGACTTAAGTTTTTTTAAATTTAACAATAGATTGAATTTTATAAACCAATATTGAGTTAGTTAAATTGTATTTTTAATAACTTATTATTAATAATATTTTATATTAAAAATTTAATGAGTTACACATTTTCGTCTTTTTAAGAACTAACTAAATTACTTTACCCTTAATTATTTTATCGTTGTGAGTATTGAAATATTTTACTAATTAAGTTAGATTGAACATCAATGGACTATATAAGCAATAGAAAAAAATTTATTACAATCATAGTTTCAACCATACTAAACTTTGTAATTTATAAAATTATATTTGCTTTTTTTAAAGTAAGTCGTTTTTACATGCAATTTCATATATAAAAGTCTGAACATTAATGAACTATATAAGCAATAGAAAAAAATTTATTACAATCATAGTTTCATACCATACTAAACTTTGTAATTTATAAAATTATATTTGCTTTTTTTTAAAGTAAGTCGTTTTTACATGCAATTTCATATATAAAAGTTTGAACATCAATGAACTATATAAGCAATATAAAAAAATTTATTACAATCATAGTTTCAACCATACTAAACTTTCTAATTTATAAAATTATATTTGCTTTTTTTTAAAGTAAGTCGTTTTTACATGCAATTTCATATATAAAAGTTTGATATAAATTCACCAATGTTTAATCTATAATAAACATTATTTCATACAAATAAACATCATGATGATAATCATGTAACAAACATAAACATCATCTATGATACACATTCAAATTCACTACCATCATATAATTATATACACCTTTAGTATAACATATAAACGTCATTAGCTAGCACACAAATCTAATAATCCAACAGAGTTCATCATCGTGATCACATCTAACAAAACACAAAGATTGTAATCTAACATCATCACCACACACATCCTCAAATTAATATAAATCTCATGTCAAATAATTGTTATCACGTACACATCTATCTGCAAGCACATTAAATGAACATACCTAACATGACCTAAAAATATATACATCAACACCAACATATAATTAAGTACATAAACATGAACAAAAAAAATTCACCCAATATATATATATATATATATATACAAAGAAGTCAAATAACTACATCATGAAGATAGCCCCAAGGGTTAACTCAACTACTCGAGTTCTTGTTGCTAAGTGCCTCGCCGATCGGGAGGTCACAGGGTCAATTCTCCTTGACTCCCTTGGGGTTAGGCCCTGATAGTCCGACCGGCGGGATTTGATTCCCTTCGGGGTTGATCTACCCAGATTTCCCTCTATGAAAAAAAAAAAAAACAAACAAACAAAAACAAACTACATCATGAAGTCAAATAAGTGTAATCAAATATTTGATACAATAGACACAATAGTGCCTACAACCTGGTCTTCAGCAGAAGACGATGGATCGTCAACTACTTCCTGATCAAGTAGATTTGTTGAACTCAGTTAAGGTGGAGGACTAAGAGGTTTTTGGTCTACAGTAGAAGAAGGTGGTCGGTCTGATCTGTCAAGAGAAACATACGGCACATCCTCTAGCTCTGTCATCTCGACATCATCAGGTGATTGATGAGCAAGTGTACTACTAGAAGGATCACTGGCACCCTGACGGCCATGACTCAATGGGGTTGCACCACTAGAAGCATCATCATCACCATCCTCATCATCATGATCGTGATCATCACCCTCATCACCATCACTATCATCAACATCATGACCACCCTCATCTGATGGATGTGTTGTTGCATGATGCCCTGCAGCCCTCATCGTTTCCAATAAAGCACTAGCTCTGATGACATGCCACATAAGAGACATCAAATTCCAAGGACATGTCTTGTAGATATCAATGAACATTAGATCTATGTTGATATCTCGAGGCCTCTCAAGAAAGACTCCCTGCTGAACCAAAACTCTCGCCAATCTATCACAATAGTCCATCTAAAATCACTTAGCAGTCCTCTGTCCCCAAATGCCCACGACCCCCTGAGGATGTGCCTCACCCTCACTCTATTGGGCCTCACCCATCTCCTCATCTCCTCCATCCAATGGTAGGGGGAGGAGGCATGTCCCCATCATATGAGTCGATGTCTACAAAATATATAGTACACAAAAATAATTAGACAATTTCATTAAACAATTTAATAAAACAAGTTAAAGAACGTGCTAGAATAAATTGTATTATAATTCATTGAAATAAAAAAATGAAACTAGATTAATTTAAATAAAACACTAATATTACCTATATCATCTTGGGGCTCAATCGTTGTGAAGAAGATGTTGGGACACCCTCTCCAATCAATCCACACGTACCCCCTTGGGAATCATCTACCACCACATGGGCATTTGGGCCTCAGTGATCAGCCTATGAGGGTGATGATAAAATGTAAGCCTCATCTCCGAAAACCTCTCAAAAAATAAACAAAAAATCTCGAAAGCAAAAGTGAAGGTCTCCCTCCCCTATCTCGACAACACACGACATCTATCTAAAGTTGTGCAAAACTGCCTCAAAAAAATGGCAAACAATCTTATGCAACGCGGCACCTGAATCAAAGAATCAACTTAATACAAAAGATGGAAACTAATGCATTGCCCATCACCACAAGAATGTGCAATGGTGCTGAGTAATAATGAGAGGCACTTAACCTCCTTTGTGGCAAAAGAAGAAATATGTAGAAGTCCACCAAGAACTTGAAAATATGATGGATGGACCACATGAGGCCCAACATATCTCTAAGTGTATGCAAAATCTCTTAGCTGCAACACCATGGGGAACATCAGGGAACTAGGGAAAATCGTCCTCTCTCCTAGATAGGTCAGTGATAAAGTATATGTCCTCCTAAATGGACCTATACCACAACTCAGAACTGACACAGAAAGCCTGTTGCTCGACATTCCATCGGTGGGTCAGATGCGCCAACAAGATTGAATGCGCTTTCAAGGATGTACCCTTCTCATAGTACTTGAAAAGGCCTACATTCCCCAAGAGCACTCGGGTCGCTACAGTAATAGAGAGAGGGTATAAATCCCTCTCCCTCTTTTTGCCCTACCATGTTCAAACCATATTGTATGGGTCCACCTATTGCTGCTCCCTCTGCTACATGATTGACATATAAATCAGTCTCATACATAAATTACATCTTTTTACTAAATGAAACATGTATTTATAACTATGGAAACATAGCTTTTAATCTAAGAAAAAAAAATTATTGGTGCTCTTTCAACTATAACCTCATCAGTAATGGTGCGCACATAAGTATGACGCAACGTGGGTGTTTCAGAAATTTAACTTTTCACAGTAGTGCAACATACTTGTGCACAGGTGCGCATGTATAACCTATTGGCACTGGTACGGTACGTTCAGGTTATCGAACGCATCGAGCTATAAGAATATTTTTAAATATTTATTAGCAATGTGTTTGGTAAATATAAACACACCAGGAGTGGAGCACTAACGCATAATCTATTGCATCTTTCCCGATGCGTTTATATTTACAAAATACACCGCCACAATGGCGGTGTGTTTGTTCTATTCATGCACCAAAACGTGGTGCACCCTGTAAATGTGCAGGGCGCACCGCTCCCAGTGTCACCTGAACGTATCAAGTGCACCACATGTTGAAAAAAAAATTGCAAAAAACAATGAGAAATTCAACCTAATTTGAAATTCTTATCCACTAAAAACTTAAATTATAAAGAAACATAGAGATTACCTCGACATTTGGTCGTTGGGGAGGCATTTTGGACACGAAATGGAGAAAAGCAAATTTTCACACCATTTGAAAACTTGGAAACTCAAATAGTGAGCACGGTACTGAAAGGTGGTGAGAAAGAGAAGCATCGACGTTAGGGTGCTTGCACATGGCAAGAGTGGCATTGGTTCTTTAGATCTCTTCCGCATTGTAGATGGTAAAAATGAAAATTACAGTCAAGAGGTTTTTTTTATGTAACCCTCCTCTGGTGTGTTTCGCGAAGCGCACCGGGGCAGGATATATCCAAAAGCATCATGTTTTTTTTTAAATTAAAATTATCATAGTTTTTTTATCAAGATGCCTCGAGGCTTTATGTTACTAGTAACGCACCAGTGCTATGGTTTTACAATAGCACCGATCTTTTTTTCGAAATTAGAAACAGTCTATTTGTATGCTTTATTAGATGCCCAGGGCATTCTTATACGAATACCGTGCTAGGAAATCATTGTCAAATAGCACTAGTACATTTTACTATATGAAGTAGTCCAGTGTTAGCGAATATTCAGGCACTGTTGCGTTTTGGTATTTGGCGCACCATGGTTTTTTATTTGCATTTTTAAATCCACAATGCAACATGTTCTATACATCTCTGATGCATTTATAGATGGTAAAGCACCGGTGCGATTGAATAATTTAGATGCACCGTCAAAGAAACATCTTCCCGCCCACCTCTGCTAGTGACCTCCACTACAAATGGATTTTTGGGCTATTTTTATAAGGGCCTCCGCAAAAACCTCCGCTAGAAGGTTTTTTCCTTGTAGTGGAAGGATCAAAAAGAAATTCAAGCATGTCATCAGTAAGGCGGCTAAGAAGGATACCAAACCTGGACAATTTACAAGGGGAAATCATAAAGATCAAGGTGTTTAAATTCAATGGTAAGCATAAGAAGAAAGACAAGTATAAAGCTTGGTTGTTAGAAGTGAGAAAGTACCTTCAGCTACATGATTATTCCTCCAATTTAGAGGCATGAATTTCCATCTATCACTTAAAGGGAAAAGAAAATCTATGGTGAGAGCAACTCAAAGAAGTAAAACAATTGGAAGAAAAGAATATTTCACGAAGGAATTTTGATGCAAGAGCATCTAACCTTGGGTCTGGTCATTATATTGCAATTACAATTTGAAAAAACTCTTTCCACAATTGTAGATTGCAACAGTTGCAGGTGCTTGGAAAATAAATTGTAGCAACAACAAGATAGCAATAGAATCTTATAGTTAAGAAAAGGACAAGAAGAAGTTCTTAGTCAATGAATTAAGGAGGTGCAACAGCTAGAGGAGCAAGGAGTGCTCAGAAAAAAGGTTCAAGTGGAATGAACCATTGGCCAAGTTTAGAGGAAGTAACATGGCAAGGTGATAGTTTGATTGCAGTTTACAGTGAATGAGGTGAAGTTCGCAAAATAAGAAGGAAATGAAGATGACTATGGATTTTCATTTGCAGAATTCAGAGAAAATCCATAGTGATTCCATAGCAGTTGGCGTAAATGATGAAGAATTTGAGAAAGATATTGTTGAGTTGAAGACATGACTTGACATATTGATGGAGCTACTACAAAATCATAAACATGGGTGGATAATGAAGAGGATGGCTAGATGGTAAATCAAGCAATTGATTTCAAGAAGAAAGAAGCACAAGTTGAATTTTTTGTTAAGGGAAGCAGAAAAACTCGATATAATTGAGATGAATGTATGCTTTTGTGAACCAAAGCAAGGACGAATGCTTGAAGAGGATGATGAGGAAGCAATTTGTATTTGTGAACCTAGAAAAGGGTCGATATTTGAAGAATAAAATGACTTGGAAGATTAGCATAAATACTTGAGAACAGAATCATTTGTCGAGACTATAAAGCCTTATGTTTTTTAATCTAACAATTGGTATGTGGATGCAAATGATGGACATGACATTAATTTTTTTTCATGCAAGGATGAAGACCATTCTATTGAAATGATTTCTGAAAATGACCATAAAATGCTAATGAAATGTGAAGAATAATTACAATTGCTATAGAAGATGTTGATGGAACCTGAATCTAATCAGGTTGCAGATAAGGAAGAGAAATATTCAAGCAGTGAAAATGTGGAACCTGAGATAAAATGTAATTTTCAATTTAATGTTAAAGATGATTAATTGATTTTCCAAACTAGTAACAGTGAAATTCAATTAGAAACTAGGTTGGATGTTGAAATTGAAGAATTAAGGAAACTAATGGAAAAAGTACATAAACCAAAATATTGCATGATGAGGTGGAAGGACAACAATAGGATACATTTGACTGCTAAAGTGTACATCATCAAAATCAATGGAAGACTACAAAACAAAATTTTGAAATCTTGGGAATTAAAAGTAACAACAATTGATGCAGAACAACAAAGAATGGATGATCAGTTACACACTAAAGTATGGGATCCAGGAGGAATTTTGATTAACTTATGAAGGCATATGGTCAGGAGACCATGAATTTATTTTACCTGGGAAGTCTGATGCAAGAGCATCTAACCTAGGGTTACATGTTTACCAAGGGAGTTGGTTCCCTAAGTTAAGATTTTATTATTTAATGTGTTTTCCTATAGTTTTAGGAGAGAATGAGAATTATTGTAAATAGAAGAGAGTTTGAGAATATTTGGAAGAGTTAGAGAGATTTGAGGATTAGTTAGATCTCATCTAGAGATAAGGGATTAGGTGAGAGTTTTATGGATCATGGAAGGATCTAGAGAGAAATTGTAGGAGTTTTGTTAGGATCTAGAACCAACTTTAGGTTCAGATCTATTTGTATAAATCAATGAAGCATGAGAGGAGTGAAGTGTGTAGGAATGAGAGTGAATAGTGAGTGGTCAATTATTAGACCACTATTTCTCTTATAAATATTTTATTTATTAATGAATTATTTCTGAGATTTTATATGCATACATATTGTGTGGATTTCAATTTTGTGTTGTGTGTTAATTTTTAATTTGCAGGCCCCCTAGCCTGTGACATCAAAATTTAAAAAGAATTTCCAAAGTAAATACCTATCTGGACATTATTATGAAAGGAAAATGCAAGATTTCTTTTAATTCAAGTTGGAGAACATGACAATGGGAGAATATGGCAATAAATTCACTAAGTCACCAAGGTATGTATATTTTATCATAGATAAAATCTGAAGATACAAATATATGTGAGTGGATTCCCATCATTCCATGCTGGCAGAATTAAATTTAACAAACCAAATACTTTGGATGAAGCTATGAGGAAGTAGAATACCTCTATGAACATGGTAAAAACAAGTTAGTTTTCCAAAGGACTTGGGACGATAGGAAAAGAAGCAAGATGGAACAAAGAAAGATGGGGTTCAAACACTCATATTACAAAAATGATTCTCAGGAAAAAAAGCAAACACAACCAACTCATAATGAACCAAAGGGGGTTGATTCATTGAGAAAGAAAGAAATATTTCAGCCCATTAAGTGTTCGGGTTATGGTGGAGAGCATAGGTATAAGGATTTCCCATAAAGAAGGAAAATGAGGATTGTACATAACATTCAAGGAGTTGATATAATGTAGAACGTGCATAGAAGCATGTCTAGGATCTATGCAACATTGCATAGTATGAAAGCTTAGCATCAGGCACACATGATCAAAGTGGAAGGTAAGTTAAATAATCACCCCATTTCCATTTTAATTGATTTTGGAGCTAGTTAGAGTTATCTTGATTCTAAGTAAGTTGAAAATTTTAACTTGAATGAAACCAAGCATGGTAGATCTTGATTAGCTCAATTAGCTATATGATCTAAAAGAAGAATAACCAAAATTATGAAGGAGTGTTCCATAAATATGAATGGGTTAGATACGAATGTGTATTTAAACAAAATAACGCTTAGATCATATGATTTCCTAATTGGCATGGATTGGTTGGAAAAGCATCATGCAATACTAGATTTTTACAACAAAACATTTACTTGCCTTGATGAATAAGGGTAGCAAAGGAAACCGCATGGAATACAAAGGCCAATTTTTGTTAGGAAAATATCAGCCATGTGACTAAAAAGTAATTTCAGAAAAGGGTGTTAAGATTATGTAGCCCGCATGGAGGAGATGGTTGAGGATTAGGCACGAAATCTAGAGGACCACCTAGTACTTAAGGAATATGAATATCTGTTTGCTAAAATTTCAAGGTTTTCGCCTAAAAGAGATGTTAACTTCTCTATAGACTTGGTACCTAGAGTTGCATCGGTGTCTAAAACACCATACAAGATGAGCACGCCATAACTAAAATAATTATAAATGCAACTAGAAGAGATCTTAAGGAAATGGTACATATGCGCAAGTATATCTCCCTGGAGTGCCATTGTCTTATTTATTAAAAAGAAGGATGATACACTAAGATTGTGCATCAACTTTCGTTAGTTGAACAAGGTCATAGTGAAGAATAAGTACCCATAGCCCAAAATAGATTATTTGTTTGACCAACTCAAGGGAGCTAAGGTATTTTCTAAAATTGATTTAAGGTCAGGGTATCATCAAGTAAGGATTAAGGAAGAGGACATCAGTAAGATCAAATTTCAAACTCAATATGGGAACAAATAATTTGTAGTGGTGCCATTCAAGTTATCTAATGCACCATGTGTTTTCATGTGCCTCATGAATGGTATCTTCCTGAATTATTTAGATAAGTTTGTTAATGTGATTCTAGATGATATCGTTATATATTCCAAATCTGAGGAAGAGCATGAACAAAATTTAAGGATGGTGTTATAGCTACTCAAAGGGCATCAGTTATAAGCCAAGCTGAGTAAGTGTTCATTCTATCATAGAAAAATTCAGTATTTGGGACACATTATTTTTAGAGGCGATAGCAGTAGACCTAAAAAAGATTAAAGCAATCAAAGAGTGGTCAACACCCAAAAATGTGACAAAGGTAAGGTCTTTCATGGATTTATCAAGCTTTACAAAAAATTTATTGGAGTGTTCTCAAGGATAGCCCATCCTATTACTTCTTTGAAAAATAAACACATGAAGTTGGAATGGTCCCATCAATATGAAGATTCCTTTCAGCATTTAAAGAGGTTGTTAGCAAGTGCATATATATTGAGTATAGTTTATCCAAATGAAGACTTCCTTGTGTGCACGGACGCATGTAAAGGACTTGGAGGATTTTTCATGCAAAATGGGCATGTGATATTTTATGATTTCAAAAAGCTAAAAGAGCATGAAAGGAACTATGCCACTCGTGATTTGGAGTTGTCATCCATTATACATGCCTTGAAGATGTGGAGGCATTACCTCATCGAAAAGAGGTTTTAATTGTGATCCAAACACAATGGGTTGAAGCACTTGTTTGGACAGTCACATTTAAATGCCAAACAAATTAGGTGCTGGAATTTTTGGTTGATTATTATTTTGAAATTAAGCACATAAAGGGTAATGGGAATAAATTAGTTGATGAACTTAGTAAAAGGATGCATGCTACAACCATAAGAACATGTAAATCTGCTTTAAAAATTATAATTTTAGAGGCTAGACATTCAAATCAAAATACATGGAAATAAAAAGAAGTCTACATCAAGGTAAAGTGCATTCTCAGTACAAGAATTACGAAATAGGAGAAGATGAAATCATTTTGTATAAAGGTCGGATTTATGTGCTAAATTCTCAAGGGCTGAAAAAATTAGTGCTAATTCAGATGCATACGATACCTTATGTTGGGCACCTAGGGTGCCAAAAGACAATCTTGATAGTCAAGAAATAATACTTTTCACCAAGTATGAAGAAAGAAGTGGTTGATTATATAGCAAGGTGTTTAGAATGCCAAAAATTTAAAACCAAACATAGACGCTCAGCATGGTTGCTACAACCAATACCCATTCTTGAGTGGAAATGGGAGATTGTTTCCATTGATTTCATTACCAATTTGCCCAGAACAATGAAGCAACATGATTCCATCACGTTTGTGGATAAACTCACCAAGGTTGCCCACTTTATTCCAATGAATAAGGTGTTCAATTTTGCTAAGATTATATAAGGGAAATTTCCAAGCTACATGTTGTGCCCAAGGCAATTATTTCATATAGAGATACCAAGTTTAAGTCCAATTTTTGGACAGGTTTGTTTAAGGGATTTGGAATTGATTTAAATTTTAGAACAGCATACCCCCCATAGATAGATGGTCAAATGGAAAGATTCAATCAAACTATTGAAGACATATTGAGGATTTATGTGATGTACAAACCATTGAAATGGGAGGAATATTTGCACTTGGTGGGTTTTGCTTATAATAATGGGTACCAAGCATCTTTGAAGATGAGCTCGTTTGAAGCCTTGTATGGCAGGAAATGCAACATACTAATGAGTTGGGATAGTCCAATCGACAAAGCTATTATTGGTCCAGACATGCTCAGGGAAAAGGAAGAGCAAGTAATTAAAAATTAAACAAAGCTTGAAGGTTGCCTAGACAGAAATGTTATGCAGATAAGAATAGGTTAAACATGCATTTCAAAATTGGTGACCATGTCTTCTTAATAGTGAAGGCAAGAAAAAGTTCCTTAAGGTTGGGAAATTGTGCGAAGTTGGAAGCTAAATATTGTGGACCATTTGAAATATTGGATAAGATTAGTTCCATGTCCTATAGGATTGCATTGCCAACAGTCATGCACATTCATAATGTTTTTCATGTTTCGTTACTTAAAAAGTATGTTCCTAGTGCTAATCATGTAATTAATTGGAATATGGTTCAGGTGGATTCTGAGGGAGACTTTCAAATCTAGCCAATTGAAATTTTGGACGAGAAATTTAAGGTACTCTAGAATAGATATGTCGCCTTGGTAAAGGTGCAGTCATTTCAGTCTTGAAGATCATACATGTGAGCATGGGGATGTAATGAGGGAAGAATACCCTCATCTTTTTGGATAAACTTATTGTATACATGTATATATAATGCACTAAGGACAATGCTTGAATAAGGGGGAGGGGAATGTAACACCCCTACTCGACCCCTAAATGTAAATAGCATGTATATGCAGTGACTAGGTTGGTGACCCTGAACATGCTAAATAGGTTGGTGATCTAAGGGTTCTGTTGAGGGTCATTGTGCCCGTGTGTATGATTGTTTTGTGTTTTAGGGTTGGTATTCCCATATGCCCATGTTTTATTACGTCGAGAGGTGCTCTACATCCCAATACCGTAGATATGTTGTAATGTCATGTCCTATTTAACATTCTGACTTGGTCAAATTACATAAGAATTAAAATTAAAATTAATTAAAGTAAAATAGTTTATTTATCGTTGGCAATTTTTGGATTCTAGAATTTGAATATAATATTTTAAAAATAATATAATATTTTTATTTTTTAAATAAAATTACTCATTTTTTATTGTGTCATCTCTCTCCAGCTAAGTATGGAAGAGATGTAAATTGTCCTATAAACAATAAAAATAAAAATAGTGATACGTTAAAATAAAATAAAAATAACTTTTGAGTCTTTGTATTCACTCATAATTTTTACTATGGTATTCTTAACCCATCGTTTTCCCATGGCATTATTTTCTAATGTAGGCTATTTAAAAACATGAATTTGATGTTTCTCCAAATAGAAGCTTTGAGTGGTATATATGTTGTATCCCCACACATTATAATAGCCATTCTCAGTTGATGTTTCATGGTTAAATATTGAATCCGAACAATAATGAGGATGAGAGTCATAATTATAATGGTTTTCATCTGTTCACTTGATTTAGGCTTAATTTTGTGAAATTCATTAGTTTCAGCATTTTTGATGAAAAATTGGTATAATTTACCATTTAAATTACTTGGTTGTAGAGGTTTTATTTAATAGGAAATGATAAGCATAAAAGACATTTCAAATTGGACATTTCAAATTGTTGAAGATCTATCGGTCAGAACCTTTGGAACTAAATATTAGCAAAGACCCCATTGTTTACACACCGCAAGAGGTCAATAATTTGTTGTTGAAAATAGTGTGCTTTTAAGATTTTCCCATTATTTTTGTTCTCGTTACTGGGTCGAGAACCCAGTATAGGACATATGTGTAGACGTTAGATGTTAGATGTTATATGTTAGATATAAATATTTTTAAATTCAATTATTATTATATTGTAATTTTGTTTTTATTAAATAAATTTACCAACAATATTTTAAATAAAATACAATCATAACATACATATCACATTAAAATATATAACATATAAATAGTACTTATAAATTAACATCAATTTTACCATATAAAAAAATGATGATTAGGTAACATATTTAAATTCAATTACTAAGCCCATAAAACTTTAATATTTACAATATAACAAGATTCTTAACCATGATTATTCACCCTATTTTACCATGGATATTATTAACTTCTAAATAGGAATTTTTACAATACCATGGCTTATCAATACCACATACCCAAAAACCATAACTAGATTTAAAAAAAAAAACAAAAAAATATTATATTTTAATTTAATTTAATTTTGTAACATTTTTTTAAATTAAAACTCAATACTTACAATAAACATATAATATAACAAGATTCTTAACCATGGATATTCACCCCATTTTACGATGGATATTATTAACTTGTAAATAGGCTTTGTTACAACACCATGGACCAATACTATGGCTTATCAATATCACTTGCCCAAAAATCATAACTCATTTCAAAATATAAATATTCTATTTTAATTTTACTGAATGAAGGCACCATCCACCCCACTATGGTAGAGATGTTGTAACCCAAAGAGATGTTGTAACCCAATGTCATGTTTAACATTTTGACTAAGTCAATTACATAAAATAAAAATTAATTAAATTAAATAAAAATTGATTTGATCCAATAAAATAAAATAATAAAATTAAAAATAACCCTATAAAAAATAAAAGATAATAAATAATAATAAAAATGGCCCATGGTAATGAGAACCCATTGATACTCATGTAGAATATAGCCTATTTAAAGGGAGGAATTAAACCAGCCTAGATCCATCTTAACTCTGGATCTACCAAGCGCTGAGAGGGATCAAATCTCTTTTCATTCTAAAAGAGATTTGCATATCAAGAGATTTGATCCCTCTTGTAACACACCTTAATACATTTTTTTTTTCTCTTTTCCATTTTAAACTTGACAACACCATGTCATATATCTACAGTTGGGATTTGGCACCTAAATCTATAAAAAAAATTAATCATAAGTTTGAACCCCAATCATTGTATAGAATTGTTCCTTTATCATATCTTATTAATTAACTAGGGAGAACAAATATGTATATATAAAGTTCGTAATTTGTAAATATGGAAAAGTGCCACATTAATACATTATCTTATTGATATTCATATTCCATTAATAAATCCCAAGCTCAGTGTATATATGTGAACCCCCTCTGCAATGATTATCATAATATTCGAACCTTCACGATGCTTTCACCAAAGCTTGCCACATGTCACTATTAATTGAAGTTCCTTGATCTATGGTTCTACTTGATTAGGTTTCCAATCAACTGTCAAAATTTGGGAAGTTGGTTAGGGTGTAACCACCCCCTTAGCCTGCAACACCACACAAGAATTAATTCGTCCAACTTGCTCAACCAAAAATGGTTCTGTAACGACACTGGAACTCTTGCCCTGTGGTGTAGACACTTAAAATCGAACAATAGTAAGGAACTCCCATTATTATACTGATACAGAGATCTTATTTAACTAGATAAAGGGTTTTTACTTTTTCAGTTGTATCATTTACTTACATTCCTTTTATGCTAACTCTACGGGGACAATTTCATGGCATTGAGATATTGATGGGAGGTCCAACCCTTCTCGGGTTGTTTTCTATCCTTTTCAAGATCCAGAAGGTAGTAATATCTCCTCTGCAATTGATATCGTCCCCCCGATTTCCTTTCTCTTAATTAGGTGAAAATTTCATAAGGGATTTGAGATATGGGTACCAACTCCAGGTATGCGAAAAGAATTATGACAAAAAGAGTCTCCTCTCAAGTATATTTCGATCAATATTTTTTTCTTCCAAAATGTTTTATGCATTGATATTAATTATAATAACATTCTTATTCGAATTCTTAACAGGTAGGGTTTTCTCATGGAAATCATCACCAAGAGGATTTCTTGCTAGGGTTCATGAGATTTTCTCTAGATTACCCCACGAGTAACTGCCCTCTTGTCTCTCAAGGTTATCGCTTGGACCTAGTTGAGGTTTTTCTAACTTGTATGATATAGAATGTTCAAATAGAGGGATTTTTACAATGTACTAAAATACCCTAGGGCTTAGGTTTTCACCATTATGATGATGATAAATTGTATTGTACTTATTATTATTTTTTAACGAAAGGCCTATGGCCATGTCTCCCAAGGGTTGAGACAATCTTGACATTTATTTTTTAGGTAGCTTACAATCTCTCGACTAGTTTATTAAAAACTTATACTAAATTAATTGTTAGACTGGCATTGGGAAATGAACCTTCGTGACCTCGAGTGTAAATTTATTTATTTTTAATACATTAGCCCTTTTTTCTTCTTTTGTTTTATCAATTACCAGTACCCTCATCGGTTACAGGTTTTCCTTATGCAATAGTTCTTATTGTTGTTCAGTTTCCTTTATAGGTTGTAATGTGAAATGGTAGTCATGTATTCAATATTTTTCGGACAGTAATTTCTAGTCCCTTCCAATACTAAGAATTTGTGACAGCGTAACTCTTATTGTAAATTTTTATGTTGATACTCTCTTACTTATCATTACTTGTTAACATCTAAGTGGATTATCATCCTGCATACAAGGTCTATGATGGTATTGAGAAATTGATACTCTCTATAGGGTTCTACAAGTTCTCAGTTGTTGTATCTTGTCAACAAAAACTATGAATAATTAACTTGAAGTCTTATGAAACACTTTTTGTGTTTCCCTTAATAGTGTTATACTATATGTCTCTATGTAAGACCGGGTTTATTACCGTATCATTAATGGGTACGATGGGAATAATCCTGGGCAATTGATTCCTACATCTTTGCCTGGGAACTAACCCATTCCTCACCCTAGGTTATATTTTAATTCTCTTTGTCCCATTGGTCTAAGCATAGAATAATAGTCGTTGAGTATTTTGACTAACGAAATGGTTTAATAAATAATTTATTGGTTCTAGGTTTCTTTTCAGATTTTCCTATTTTCGAAAATATTAATTGGAACTTCTATCATAAATCACCAACCTTTAGGAATTAATGTTTATAGGGTATTCTTCTTCTAACATTTTTTTTAATCAAACCTTGTTCAGTCTTAGCCTTGAATTCTGGATTGTTCCTGAGCTACTAGTTAATCATATTAGCCTAGAACTAACCAGAACTAATGTTTTCAAATTAGATTAAATAAACATACAACAAAATTTCAACAGAGTTCACCTTCATCATATGAATAACACACCTTTGTACTGACTCATCGTCTTCTCGTCAGATAGAAAAAAATAACACACTATATACAATGAGTCCAAATTACTTATCTGAACTATCTTGAGTAGCCATAAAACCACCAGGGAATAGAGTGCTCCACCCAACCTATGAGTATTGTGTCTACACAACAGGACTCCCCCCAAGTCAGTTTCATCCCAGACTAGTTAATTTACAGTGACCCAGTAAGGTCCTTCTAAAGGCATCAAGACATTTACAGTCCAACCCAGGAACTCAAACTCCCAATTTTGTCTCAAGGATCCCACTGGCCACCCACGAGGTCAAGGATACCTTAACTGGCAGCATCCTATCAACCTTCAACAACGTCTTGTTTTAGATTCCAAAGCTTGAAGCTTCGATTACTCTCTTGGACCTCCTTCCACCAGGTACCACGTCTCCAAGGTCACCTCAAGTTTTCTTCCCTCTCCCCTCTTGTCTCCCTTGTCCCCATTTGAGATTATTTATCTCTAGGGAGATGAATAATTGTCTTAATTGTCTATTAAATGAAACTCTCTTGTAGCACTTCTCTCCCATAATTTGATGGTTGTCCATATCTTGATTATTTAAAAAACAAAAAATCAATTAAATAAAGTAAAATTTATATTTTACCACCCACCTAGGCCTTTACCTGGACCACAATTTTACCAAGTCATTTTTCCGTAAAACAAAACATTTACAATTTTTACTGAGGGGTGCTACATCTTCCACCCCTTGAGTGAAACATTGTCTTCGGTGTTTTCTTATCCCTTCACATAGGCTAGGATATGCCTTGCACATATGATCTTCATCTCCCAAGTAGCTTATCACGGGTAGCTTATCCTAAGTAGCTTCTCCCAGCTAGAGTGCTTCCATTGCACTTAATTTGAAGAATTGCTCATCTCTATAGCATGATTTTATTTTGTCCAATAATGAATAAATGGAGGTCTTTTCAATAACTTTTCATCTAATTTGACCTACATTCACAATCATTTTGGTCATTAGTTTCCCATCAATTGAGAATACACACACACATATATTTTAATCTCTACTACAACTCCGTCAGTTGTTGTTTATATACCCAACAAGGGTCATCTGCATGCATCATAACCTGACAAGGGTTAGTAACCTACACTCAATAAGAGTTAGCAACATCATTATAAAATCATCAATGTAAACTCTTTTACTTACCCAATGGCTACGCTAATAGATGAAGACCCCACAAAGTGGTTCCATTATAAGTTTTTCAAATTATGGAGGTGGTATATCAAAAACCATTTACAGTTTTTTTTTGTCTTTTATAACAGATTGCAACTAGTGTGTTTTGTACTAAATAGCACTACTATACTTTTATCCTAGCTCAAATGTTACATACATATTAGCCATGCATAAGTAGAGTTTAAGGTACTTCCCTTTTCTTGCCATATTCCAGATGGCCATGCTGTCGTCTATTTTTCTCAGTAAACTTACTCATGCCCGTCATGTGCTACTTTGCAATTTTGTTTAGCACCAACTAAGGGT
The DNA here is from genome assembly GCA_000404065.3 of Pinus taeda. Taxonomy (NCBI): domain Eukaryota; kingdom Viridiplantae; phylum Streptophyta; class Pinopsida; order Pinales; family Pinaceae; genus Pinus; species Pinus taeda. The sequence goes on from APFE031051896.1 coordinate 470,560, forward strand.
CCACTTTGCAATGGTTTCAATTTTTGTCATTTTGTCATCCTATTTTGCAAGTTACTAATGTAAATCATATGCAATTTTTGCTTCCATGTACAGTCATGAGGTTTCCCCCTTTAGTGTTGGTATGATATTGACTGGTCATACTTGCCATGTTACCCCCTCTCTATTTTCTACAAGTCGGACACGGCCTGCTATCCGCTTCATTCAACAATAAATTATTTAATTACATTTGACATATAAGATCCAGTGGAATAGTAATAGAAAATAGTTTATTCCAATTTGAAAATAATTAGTTATCTTATTATAATCTCACATAAGAACCATACTTGTTATTGTCTCGAGGAAGGGTTCTTCACCTTAATCCTATGATGGCTTGCAAGTAATGGTTTATTCCTTAGGTACTACCATACTTCCATGATACCATACCTGTCACAACAAAACATTACCAATTTCCAGAGTAATTGCTTAAACTCACAACTTCCATAGTAATTATTATCTTGTCCCTCCTATTTCTTTCATGGGTTGCTTCACACACAAAAAAAAATCAAGGTTTTTACCCCAACGTGGGAATTAGCTAATTATCCTATCAAACTTCCCTCATAGTAAACATATTTATTATCATCTTTATTTTAATTTTAAGTTCAAGGAATATTTCTTATTTAATTCATTTCCTCCTTTTTATTTTTATAAATCTTCTAATAGACCATCAAAGCTTAAAGTACAAGGTAAAATTCAAAGAGACCGCTATGACAATTCAAGGGCACAGTGTAGAGTATTACTTGCATGCTTGAAATCATTACAACAAATTACATTATCAAATTTACCATTGTACTACTTCAGCACACATTACCTATGGGTTTTCACAACCCTCAGCGTAGGTTTACATTCCCTCCCGATACTACAATTCATTGATTAAGGTGTCTGGGGTCACATGTGTCATGACTAAGGGACCTTTACCTTTGAATCGTCCATGTCTACCAACTATCTCAATACATCATGTTAGTGTGATTGTCTTGACATATTTCTTTTTTTATTGTTTCTTTTTCCAATATATGTTCATTTTGTTCAGCCACTCGACCAACTCTACTTGTGTTTAAAAAGTCATGCTAAAGTTCTTGAAGGTACTTATCTAGGTAACATGGTCTGGTGTCATGTTGCACCTTTCATGCCAACACATCATCTGACGACAAGCATAGGTAACGCTTGCCCTGATGTGCTCCCAACATCTTCTTTACCATAGCCTGGTTACCTTTCTCGACTACCTATCAATTACTACCCACACTCTATCTGTATCTACTTTCTACTCTTCAAATCACCTTAAGACGATGAATTCTTACAATTATTTAATATTCTTGTTCGTTGACGTCTGTGTTACTTATTTTTAAAGCATCAAACTAGCAAGGATTTGGTTACGAGTTTTTTTCCCATTGCAGTCGTATCATTTGGTCTTAATATATATATAGATATATATATATATACAATTTTCTGCAGTTCTACTAACTATCTATGGAATTTAGCATGCATCTATTTCTGTTGATCCTATTGTATCCACTTATCTCACATATTTAGATATTATATTTACAACTAACAACCATTTCAAACAATAATAATTCTCTTGTCATTTTGTTTTGTCCTATTTGACTTTCCTTTTGTGAGATGGGTATAATATAAACCATTTAACGAATCATTCTATGATTCAGTATTGTGAGTCTATAACTCACAAATTCTTGAGCCTCTATGTCCACGAGGTGTAAGAATTTCAAGAACCATCTCAATATATATTTTAAGGTCATTGTACTCCTTAAGAAGATTCCATACTCTGGAAAAGGACTCTAATCTTTCTCACTTTATACTTACTAATTTGAATGTAAAGTGGATATCCTTCATAATCCAACAACACTCTTCTGATGTGCTCCATATCTATTTGTTCTCTTGGATTAGTCCATGTTACTTTCACTCAAAACCCTCAATTATGTTTGAAATGAATCTTCTTTCATCACAAATTATCCAAAATGTTTTATCACAACTTACCCCCATTTCACTGGTTTTTAGACAGGAGTTTTATCAATAAATTCAGTTATAGTTCTCTATTGCTTGACTATTTTATTTATTTATATCATTTTGATTGTTTGAAGAGAATTTATTGACCTTGATACTAGCCCCAATTTCAAAAAACTTTGCAATTTTATTCTTATGATTTTTCCTTTTACTCAAAGAGGTCAAAAATATTTCTCTTTGAAAATCTAACAACTGTAATATACCATAATACCTAACTTACACAAGAAACATTGGAACATATTCAATGATATAAATTTTGGTATATTTCCCTATGTTGATGCTGTATACCAATAATTCTCTAGACTTCGGTGGCTCCCTTTATTAAAAGACTTTTTCGTGTGTAAGCTAATTAATTTTCTTATCAGTTTAGAATTATTTCCATCCATCATGATTCATGTACCAGCCGGTTAATATTACACATGATTTATTTATACTCGAGTTATATAGTTGGCATATAGGTTTGTATTTTTATTATCATTAATATCGCTACTTACCATTTTACTTTCTAGAGCTTAATTTTGTGAAAAGGAATCCTCCCATTCCTATCAATCACCCCAAATACCCCAATGGATCGTAGTTATATATATATATAATATATATTATATATATATTATATATATATATATATTATATATATATATATTATATATTATATATATATATTATATAATATAATATATATATATATAGTATTATATATATATATATATATATAATCATAAGAGTTCTTAGTCAACATCAAACTTGTGTGCCAGGAGGTAGTTATACCAATCAAGTGATTATCTTTCTGATTGTATCTAATGTAACAATAAGGTATTACAAACTTTGAAAAAATAGTACCTTTTACCCTTTTTGTACTTGCCTCCTTCTCAACAACCTATATTAGATGTTTAATCTAAAACATATTTATTATTCACCTTATAAATTGTGGTTACCAAAAATGTCTAGCAACCAGAAGTACGTAATCATTATACAAATAATCATGAACCTTTCAAGGTGCAGTACCCTGCCTTCCTTGTTAACATAGCCATTTGATGTTTTATTATTGTTTAATAGTATATGGTTTGATACTTTACTTACACACATATATGTCTCATGCTTTGTTTACCCGTATACTTCATTATGGTTACAAACCATAAATTTCTTCTCTATCTATTATCCCTCAGCCATGGAATGTGATTTACTATTTACAATTGTCTACTCTCCTAGGCACCCAATATTTTTGTCTATAGTTAAGGGTACCCCAATGAAATTAGTATTCCTTTAACTTATTTTTCATAACGATCTTTTTTTACTCAGGAAAAGATTCTTCACTCTTCATTACCATGGCTCTTGATACAAAATTTATTTGATTTCTTAGTATAATTCATTTCAGCTCTTAATCATTGATTTTAGCCTTAGAGTATGTATTAAACGGTAAGGGTACAAAAGTTTGTCACGTCTCCAATTCTTTTCTTCATGGATCATAACATAATTTATTAACATTGTCCCTTAATCGAGCCACAATACTGAACCCTTCAGCTCTTATACCACTTGTAACACACCTTAATATGATTTTTTTTCACTTTTGCCATTTTAAACTTGACAAAACCCTGTCATATACCTATAGTTGGGGTTTAGCACCTAAATCGACAAAAAAATAATCATAAGTTCGAACCCTAATGATTGTATAGAATTGTTCCTTTATCATATCTTATAAATTAAGTATTGAGAACAAATATGTACATATAAATTTTGTCATTTGTAAATATGGCACAATGCCACATTGATGCATTAGCTTATTGATATTCATATTGCATTAATAAATCCCAAGCTCATTGTATATATGTGAACCCCCTCCGCAACAATGATCATAATATTCAAACCTTCATGATGCTTTCAACAAAGCTTTCCACCTATCACTAGTAAATGAATTTCTTTGATCTATGATTCTACTTGATTAGGTTTCCAATCAACGGTCAAGATTTGGGAAGTTGGCTAGGGTGTAACCAGCCCCTTAGCCCCCAGCACCACACCGGAATTCATTCGTCCAACCTGCTCATCCAAGAATGGATCTGCAACGATGCCAGAATTGTTTCCTATGGTGTAGACGATTAAACTCGAACCTCAGTAAGGAACACCCATTATTATACTAATACAAAGATCTCATTTAAATAGATGCGGGGTTTTTACTATTTCTGTTGTATCATTTACTTACATTCCTTTTATGCTAACTTCATAGGGAAATTTCGTGGCATTGAGATATCGATGGGAGGTACAACCCTTCCCAGGTTGTTCTCTCTCCTTTCCAAGATTCAGCAAGTAGTAGTTTCTCCTTTGTGATTGATATCGTCCCCCTGATTTTCTTTCTCTTAATTAGGTCAAAATTTCATAAGGGGTATGAGATATGGGTACCAATTCGAGGTGTGCGAAAATAAGTCTAACGAAAGGATTCTCCTCTCAGGTATATTTCAATTAATATTTCTTTATTCCAAAGTGTTTTATTCATTGGCATTAATTATAATAACATTCTTATTTGAATTCCTAACAGGTGGGGTTTTCTCGCAGCAGTCATCAGCAAGAGGATTTCTTGTTAGGGTTCGTGGGAATTTTCTCTATATTAACCCAATAATCACTACCCTCTTATCTCTCCAGGTTACGGCATGGACCCAGTTGAGGTTTTTCTAACTTGTATGATACATAATGTTCAAATAGAGGGATTTTTACTATGTACTGAAATACCTTAGGGCTAAGGGTTTCACCGTTATGATGATGATAACTCATATTGTACTTTTTTCTTAGCCTTTTTTTTAACGAAAGGCCTATGGCCATGTCTCCCAAGGGTTGAGAAAATCTTGACATTTATTTGTTAATTACCATATAGTCTTCTGGCTAGTTTATTAAAAACTTATACAAAATTATTTGTTAGGCTGGCATTGGGAAACAAACCTTCATGACCTGGAGAGTAATTCTGTTTTTTGTTAATATAGTAACCCTTTTTTCTTCTTTTGTTTTATTACTTACCAACACCCTCATCGGTTACAGGTTTTTCTTATGCAATCATTCTTATTTTTGTTTAGTCTTCTTTATGGGTTGTAATGTGCAATTGTAGTCATGTATTCAATATTATTGGGAAAATAATTTATGGGTCCCTTCCAATACTAAGAGTTTGTCATGGTGTAACTCTTATTGTAAATGTTTATTCTGAGACTCTCTTACTTATCATTACCTGTTAACATCTAAGCAGATTACCATCCTGCATACAAGGTCTATGATGGTATTGACTAATTGATACTCTCTATGGGGTTCTACAAGTTCTCAGTTGTTGTATCTTTTCAAAAAAAACTATGAATAATTAACTTGAAGTCTTATGGAACATTTGTTGTGTTTCCCTTGATAGTGTTATACTATATGTCTCTATGTAAGTCTAGGTTGTTTACCATATCATTAATGGGCAAGATGAGATTGATCCTGGGTATCTAATTCCTATAGCTTGGCCTAGGAGCTAACCTAGTCCTCAACCTAGGTTGTAACTTAATTATTTTTTTCCCATTGGTCTAAGCATAGAATCATATTCATTAAGCATTCTCACTAACGAAATGGTTTAATAAAGACTTTATTAGTCCTAGGTTTCTTTTTAGATTTTCCTATTTTTGAAAAGATTAATCAAAACTCCTATCGTAAATCACCAACCCTCGGGAATTAATGTCTATAGGGTATTCTTCTTCTAACATTTTTTTTAATTAGACCTAAGGTCTGCTCAATCTCGTTCAATCTTAGCCTTGAATTATGGATTGTTCTTGAGCTACTAGTTAATCACCTTGGCCTAGAACTAACCAGAATTCTTATTTTCAAATTAGCTTGAATAAAATTACAACAGAATTTCAACGGAGTTCACCTTTATCAGATGAATAACACACCATTGCACCGACTCAACGTCTACTCATCAGATAGAAAAAAATAAAACACTATAGACAGCGATTCCAAAATTACTTATCTAAACTATTAGAAGTAGCCATAAAACCACCAGGGAAGAGAATGCTCCACCCAACCGATGAGTATTGTGTCTGCACAATAGGACCCACCCCCCCCCCCCCCCCGAGCCAGTTTCTCCCTAGAACATTTAATTGAAAATGACCCAATCAGGTCCTTCCAAAGGCATCAAGACTTTTCCAGTCCAGTCGAGGAACTTAGACTCCCAATTTTGTCTCAAGGATCCCACTGGCCACCCACTAGCTCAAGGATACCTTAACTGGCAGCGTCCTAGCAACCGTCAACAGTATCATGTTTAAAGATTCAAAGCTTGAAGCTTTGACTCCTCTCTTGGACCTCCTTCCACCATGTACAAAGTCTCCAAGGTCACCTCATTTTTTCTTCCCTCTCCCCTTCTTGGCTCCCTTGTCCCCAACTGGGATTATTTATCTCTAGGCAGCAGAATAATTTTCTTAACTGTCTAGTAAATGAAACTCTCTTTTAGCACTTCTCTCTCATAATTTTATGCTTTTCCATAGCTTGTATTATTTTTTTAAATAAATTAAATAAAGTAACACTTATGTTTTACGACCCACCTAGGCCTTTGCCTGGCTCACAGTTTTAACAAGTCTTTTTGCAGTAAAACGAAACATTTATAGTTTTTACCAAGGGGTGTTACATCTTCCCCCCCTGAGTGAAACATTGTCCACAATGTTTTCTTATCCCTTCACATATGCTAGGATATGCCTAATGCATATTATCTTCATCTCCCTGGTAAATTCTCCCAGCTAGAGTGCTTCCACTACACTTAATCTGAGGAATTGCTCATCTATGCAGCATGATTTTCTTTTGTCCAGTAATGAATACATGGAGGTATGAACAAGAAATTTTCATCTGATTTGACCTACATTCACAATAATTTTGGTCATTGTTTTTCCTTCAATTGAGAATACGCATACACACACACACATATTCTAATCTCTACTACAACTCCATCAGTTGTTGTTTATATACCCAACAAGGGTCATCAATATGTATCATAACCCGACAAGGGTCAATAACTTGCGCTCAATAAGAGTGAGAAACATAATTATAAATTATTTTACTTACCCAATGGCTACACTAATAGATGAAGACCCCACAAAGTGGTTCCATTATAAGTTTTTCAAATTATGGAGGTGGTATGTAAAAAACCATTTACAGTTTGTTTTTTTGTCTTTTATAACATATTGCAACTAGTGTATTTTGTACTAAATAGCACTACTATACTTTAATCCTATCTCAAATCTTACATACATAGTATCCATGCATAAGTAGATTTTAAGGTCTCCCCTTTTCTTTCCATATTCCAGATGGCCATGTTGTTATCTCATTTGCCCAGTAAAATTACTCATGCCTATCATGCGATGATTTTTAATTGTGTTTAGTACCAACCAAGGGTCCACTTTATAGTAGTTTTAATTTTGGTCCTTTTTTCATCCTATTTTGCAAGTCACTGATGTAAATCATATGCAATTTTTGCTTCCATGTACAGTCATGAGGTTTCCCCCTCTACTGATGGTATGCATATTGACTGTTCATACTCACCAAGTTACCTCCTCTCTTTTTTTCTATAAGTCAGACATGGCCTGTTACCCACTTCATTCAGCAACAAATTATTTAATTACATTTGAAATATAAGATCCAGTGGAATATTAATAGACAATAGTTCTATTCTAATCTGAAAATCATTGGTTATCTTATTATACTCTCACATAGGAACCATACTTGTTATCGTCTCAAGGAAGGGTTCTTCACATTGTTCCTGTGATAGCTTGCAAGTAATGGTCTATTCCTTAGGTACTACCATACTTCCATGATACCACACCTATCTCAACAAAACTTTACCAATTTCCAGATTAATCACTTCAACTCACCACTTCCATGGTAATTATTATCTTCTGTTATTTATTTCGTGGGTTGTTTCATGCGAAAGCAATCACGGTTTTACCCCAAAATGGGAATTAGTTAATTATCCTATCCTGCTTTATTTATTATCATCTTTATTTTTATTTAAGTTCAAGGAATATTTCTTATTTAATTCCTTTCCTCCTTTTTCTTTCTATAAATATTCCAATAGACCATTAAAGCTTAAAGTACAGGGTAATATTCAAAGAGGTCGCTATGACAATTCAAGGGAAAAATCTAGAGTATTACTTATATGCTTGTACTACTCCGACACACATTACCAACAGGTTTTCACAACCCTCGACATAGGTTTACATTCCCTCCTAGTACTACAATTCACTGATTAAGGTGTCTGGGGTCACATGTGCCACGACTACGGGGCATTTCCCTTTGCATCGTCCATGTTTTCCAACGGTATCAATACATCATGTTAGTGTGATTGTCTTGACATTTTTTTTCTTATTGTTTCTTTTTCCAATATATGTTCATTTTGTTCAGTCACTCCATCAACTCTATTTGTGTTTACAAAGTCGTGCTAAAGTTCCTTAAGGTACTTATCTTGGTAACATGGTCTGGTGTCACACTGCATCTTTCATGTTAGCACATCATCTAACAACAAGCATAGGTAACACTTGCCCCAATGTGCTCCCAGAATCTTCTTTACCACAACCTAGTTACCTTACTCGGCTACCTGCCAAGTCTTGCCCACACTCTATCTGTCTCTACTTTCCACTCTTCAAATCACCTTAAGACAACAAATTCTTAGAAGTATTTAATATTCTTGTTCGTTGAAGTGTGCGTTATTTCTTTTTAAAGCATCAGACTAGCAAGGATTTGGTTACGAGGTTTTTTTCCCATTGCAGTCGTATCATTGGGTCTTATTATTATTATTATTATTATTATTATTATTGGGTCTTATTATTATTGTTATTATTATTATTTTATATAGTTCTACTAATTGTCCATGGAATTTAGCATGCACCTATTCCTATTGATCCTATTGCATCCATTTATCTCACATATTTACATATTAGATTTACAACTAAAGTTGTTTCAATCAATCACAATTCTCTTGTCATCTTGTTTTGATCCTATTTAACTTTCCATTTGCAAGATAGGTACAATATAAACCATTTAGTGAATCATTCTATGATTCAGTATTGTGAGTCTATAACTCACAAATTACTTAGCCTCTGTGTCCGTAAGGTGCAGGAATTTCAATAACCATATGGATCTATATTTTAAGGTCATTGTACTCCTCAAGAAGATTCCATACTCTAGAAAAGGACTCTAATATTACTCACTTTATACTTACTAATTTGGATGTGAGTGGGTATCTTTCTGAATCCAACAGCACTCTTCTAATGTGCTTTGTATCTATTTGTTCTCTTGAAGTAGGCCATGTCACTTTCACTCAAAACCCTCAATTATGTTTCCTCATTATGTCTAAAATGAAGCTTCTTTTATCACAAATTATCCCAAATGTTTTATCTCAACTTACCTCCATTTCACTGGTTTTTAGATAGGAATTTTATCAAGCAATTCTACTATGGTTCTCTATTGCTTGACTATTTTATTTATTTATATCATTTTGATTTTTGAAGAGAACTTATTGTCCTTGATCCAGGCCCAATTTTCTTAAACATTTCCAATGTAATTCTTATGATTTTTGTTTTACTCAAAGAGGTCATAAAGATTTATTTTTGAAAATCTAACAACTGTAATATGCCATAATACCTACCTTACACAAGAAACATTGGAACATTTTCAATTATATAAACTTTGGTATGTTTCCCCGTGCTAATGGTGTATACCAATCATTCTACTATAGTATCCAGTCTTCGGTGGCTCCCTTTATTAAAATACTTTTTCATGTGTAAGCTCATTAATTTTCTTATCAGTTTAGAATGTATTTCCATCCATCATAATTCATGTACCTACTGGTTAATATTGCATAGGATTTATTTATGCTCGAGTTATATAGTTTCCATATAGGTTTGTATTTTTATTATCATTACTATCTCTACTTACCATTTTACTTTCTAGATTTTAATTCGGTGAAAAGTAATCCTCACATTCCTATCAATCACCCCAAATACCTCAATGGCTTATATATATATAAGAGTTCCTGGTCAACATCCAACATTTGTGTTAGGAGGTAGTTATACCAATCAAGTGATTATCTTTCTGGTTGTATCTAACTTAACATTTAGGTATTACTAACTTTAAACCAATAGTACCTTTGACCCTTTTTGTACTTGTCTCCTTCTTCAACAACCTATATTAGATGTTTAATCTAAAACATCTTATAAATTGTGAATAACAAAAAGGTCTAGCAATGAGAAGTAGGTAATCATTAAACAAATAATCATGAACCTTTCAAGGTGCAATACCCTACCTTCCCTATTAATATAACCATTTGATGTTTTATTATTGTTTAACATTATAGGGCTTGATACTTTACTCAATTTATGCACACATATGTCTCCTGCTTTGTTTTACCCATATACTTCCTTATGGTTACAAACCATAAATTTCTTTTATATCCATTATCCATCAACCATGGAATGTGATTTACTATTTACAACTATCTACTCCCCTAGGCACCCAATATGTTTGTGTATAGTTAAGGGTACCCCAAAGAAATTAGTATTCCTTTAACTTAACTTTCGTAACGACTTTTTTTTTTTTGTGAGGAAAAGATTCTTCACTCATCATTTCCATGGTTCTTGATACAAAAATTATTTGATTTCTTATTATAGTTCATTTCTAGCTCTTAATCATTGATTTTTGCTTTAGAGCCTGTATTATTTAAATGGTAAGGGTAAAAAAAATTGTCACATCTCCAATTCTTTCTTCATGGGTCACAACATAATTGATTAATATTTTCCCTTAATCAGGGCACAGTGTTGAACCTTTCAGCTCTGATACCACTTGTAACACACTTTAATACATTTTTTTTTCTCTTTTTCCATTTTAAACTTGACAACACCCTAGCATATACCTACAGTTGGGGTTTGACACCTAAATCTACAAAAAACTAATCATAAGTTCAAACTCAGATCATTGTATAAACTTGTTCCTTTATCATATCTTTATAATTAAGTATTGAGAAAAAATATGTATATATAAAGTTTGTCATTTGTAAATATGGCACAACACCACATTTATGCATTGGCTTATTGATATTCCTATTGCATTAATAAAGCCCAAGCTCAGTGTAATGTGAACCCCCTCTACAACGATTATCATAATATTCGAACCTCTATGATTCTTTCACCAAAGCTTGCGAGCTGTCACTAGTAATTGAAGTTCTTTGATCTACAGTTCTACTTGATTAGGTTTCCAATCAATCATCAAGATTTGGGAAGTTGGTTAGGGTGTAACCACCCCCTCAGCCCCCAGTACCACACTTGAATTCATTCCTCCAACCTTCTCAGCCAAGAACAGCTTTGCAATGACGTCGTAACACTTGCCCTGTGGTGTAGACGGTTAAACTCAAACCTCGTTAAGGAACTCCCATTATTATACTGATACAGAGATCTCATTTAACTAGAAACGGGGTTTTTACTATTTCAGTTGTATCATTTACTTAAATTCCTTTTATGTTAACTGTGCAGGGAGAATTCCATGGCATTGACATATCGATGGGACGTCTAACCCTTCTTGAGTTGTTTTCTTTCTTTTTCAAGATTCAACATTGTACTGAAATACCCTAGGGCTTAGGGTTTCACCGTGATGATGATGATAACTCGTATTGTACATATTGTTTTTTTAACTTTTTTTAATGAAAGGCCTATGGCCATGTCTGCCAAGGGTTGAGACATTATTGACATTTCTTTGACATTTACAGTTTTTACCCAAGGGTGTTACACCTCACGACACATCTGGTAGATCTAGAGACCTGGTAGATCTAGAGTTAAGATGGATCTAGATTGGTTATTTACATTTGTCTGATATTTCACTGTGTTTATGGTCAACCTATTTGATTCACAAGATTGATATTAACTTCTTCTTCTCTCTCTCTCTCTCTCTCTCTTTCTCTCTCTCTCTCTCTTGGCCTTTTTTAAATTATGAGTTTAATATTCATTTAGATTGATAAAATTGAAAGTTTGACAATCATTTATGAAATAAGAAGGTTATGAAAGAGGATATTGGTTTTGTTATAATTATTATTAATTAAAAATATATTTCTTAATTTTATATAAAGATTTCAAATTATTTTAAAGTTCTTTAGAAATAAGTAAATAAGTTAAATCTTTAAGAGTGAAAATTTATTTTTATAAATTACTAATAAATTAATTTGACTATTTGTCGTGGAATAATAGTGATGAGTTAATTTACAGTATCAATAGTAATAAAAAATTATAATTATTTTTACCCATTAACAAATGAGTTATGATAGGTTTTACCACATTCTTAAAAAAAAATGTACTAAATTACTTTTAAAATATAAATAAAAGTAGTTGTTTGTGTTTTCTAGATTCATTTTAATTGTTGAGATGAAAGGGGTGATGAGGTTGTTTTAATGAATAAAGGGGATATTGGCTTTCTTATAATTATTGTTAATTAAAAATTACAATTTTCTTTGATAGATATATTTGAAATTATTTTTAATTTGTTAAGAGTCTATATTTATTGGAAATAATTAGATAAGTTAACCCTTTAAGAGTGAAATTGTATTTTTTGTAAATTATTAGTAAATTATTTTAATTTATGTGGTTTTCTTGAACAATAGTGATGAGTTAGTTTACATTACCAAGAGAAATAACAATGATAATTATTTTTACCCATTAACAAATGAGTTATGATAAATTTTACCACCTTTTTGAAAAAAGAGAAATTAAAGTTGTAATAAATTACTTTACAAATATAAAGAAAAGTAGTTATTTCTATTTTATTAATTAAAAAATAATATTTAATAGCCTAGATACATCTTAACTCTAGATCTATCAAGAGTAGTGGGGGATCAAAAATCCAAAAATCTCTTGACATACAAATCTCTTTTAAAGTGAAGGTATTTATGAATGTATTGTGGCTAGAAAGTCCATAAATGTAATTATGATAACACATGAATGTTAACAAAAATATAATGGTTGCAAAGCTAGAAGACATAAATAGTTGGGGGGCTGAGACTCCATGGGTGATTAAAAGGGGCTCATATGATTTATTAATCAATAAAAAAGAGCACATGCATATAACCAAGGCCTATTAAGTAGCTTGGGTGAATGCCATATGGCAGAAAAAGGGAAAGCATATAAAAAGAAGCATGTCGGCATTGTGAAGGGGGAATATTCATCTATTCTTACATACAGACGTGAATTCCATCAGTCATGGAAGCATATGGATATAGTTATGGAATGAGAGGTAAGGGTACCTGGAAGATCCGTGAGGGAAATAGAATTCATGGAAGTTGCGGGACTCTGGAACATACCTTTCTAACTGAGTAAGGCATTATAGAAGGTGGCAACATAGTCCGAGGGACTGCAAATGCAGAGAAGGGTGTGCTCTACTTGGGTGTAGGTTGATGGGGAATGTGAGCTTGTTGGTTGGAGGTTGTCAAGTTTGGTACTTTGGCTATGTGATGGAATAAAAGGGTACTTGGAAGACCCATAAGAGTAGTGGAATTGTTGGAGTTGCATGACTCTAAAACATCCATAACCGACAAATATAGGGGTTGATGGGGGATGTGAGCTTACTTCTTGGAGGCTAACATGTTTGGTACCTTGGCTGGTTGACGGTTTTGAGCATGCATCGTATTTGGGCGAGCTGATGCCCATGGAGTCAAAGCCCTAGCTCAGGGGTAACCTATTGTTGATAAAAAATGAACAGTGTGGTTTATGGCTACATGGAACATCGAAGGTCTATAGCCATTCGACATAAAGATAAGTATTATAATTTTTTTGTGTATTTTTTTTCCACTACATCAATTCATATATTATTGTGAAATGTATATTAATATTAATTTAAATACATTTGTGCATATGTATTGCATATTAGCATCCATTTATACACATATGGAAACATGTCATAATATTTGGAACGAGGGGGAATTTGCCATGGATAACTGGCATAGGATTAGGCCTTAACATGAGGTATAAATGAGCCAACAATGTGTTAGGGAACATTACAAAGCTTGATATTGATGACACTATTACCTTGTTGATCTTATGTGGATTTTGATTGGCACCTCTCCTTGGGTTGCCTTGGGTTAGGCTAGAGCCATGTAAGGAGAAATATAGGGACAAGTTTCCTTGTTGTGAGGCCTAGAGGTTTCCTATAGAAGCTATGAGACTCCCTTGCTAGCATGTTCTAGAGCCCTCAAAGGGTAGTGGCATAGCCCAAGGGATACTTGGTGGAAAGAAGGGGGTGCACTACCTTGGGTTGTGTAGATTGATAAGGGATGAGTGACTATACGTTGGAGTTTATTGGAGTTTGGTACCTTGGCCTATTATCTTATTGGTGTGATTTTGGGACCTTTTGGTTTTAGGAAGTATTTTTTCCTTGGTGGATTCATAGCCTTAGCTTGGGGGTGGCCTGCCAGTAAGAGATTACAAGCAGTTTGGTTTATGGCTAGGAGGAACATTTAAGGTCTACAACTAGTGAGTGCTTCGTGTAAAATATAAGTGTTTCTTGTTATGTTTTATATGTTTGATATGTTATTTCATATGTTTACATGGTTTTGTAATTTATATGTGTGCCTACGTATTTGATTATTTTATTATGGTTGAGCATATGTTGCATTGCATGGTATAATGCATATGACATGCATAATAGAGATTAAATAACATACCATGGTATAAATATGATAAAACCAAGATAAATATAGTCACTGGGTATATAGAGCTATTTATCATCTAGAGCCTTCCAATTACCTTTTTAATTGTTCCAAAAGAAAATCAAAAGACTATACATTTAATTGCCAACCAAGGTTCATATGGAACTTGCAAATTGTTGTGCATTGTTTATGCTAGTACAATCTATAGTAGTAGTATTCTAAATGCATGTTACAAGGAAAGATATTAAGATGTTTTGTAAATCACAGAGGAATCAAAATTGACTTGCTCTAATATTAATATGATCTTGGTTGTTGTAAAAAAAATGCAGTTGCACATGCAATGTAATGCAGTAAATCACAAACCATCAAACCACACTTTTTTTCAAGAACGATATGGGACCAAGATTCAAAAAATATAAATAGAATAATCAAATCAAACCAAATCGAACACAAAGCAATCAAAATTATAGAAAACAAAGTATTCTAGCATTCGTGTGAAGCTACAATAATGACCTAAGTCGTGAAATATTGTATAAATATCACTACAATGATCAGTTCTTAATTATTAACAACGTTAATTACTAATTTGCAGTAATAATCCATTGATACGAAGTTGCAGAAATATGAAATATTAGAGTTGCAACAATTAGAATTCATAGTTGCAGCAATAGGAACAAATGGAGTAATTACATAAATAAACTAAATTGTAAATAATGCTACAACTACAATATGAGTACAAACAATATTTGGCTAGGGGGAGAGCCTACCTCCTTAGACAAGGCATTGTTTTCGAAAGCAATAGAATGATAGACACTCAATGAACCATTGATTTAACGGGAATGGAAAGGAACTTTATATTATAGGAAACTAGAAATACAATAAGAGACTAGTTCTTATTCTCTTATAATTATGATCTTCGCTAATTTGAATTACCTATATCAAGGAGAGTAGGGTTTTTTATACATGATGTTTTCTATCTAAGTTAATCAAAGAAGTTGATGGACAATCATGAAAATCAAGGTGTTCCATCTTGTTACTATAAGAAGCAAAAATTGTGCATAAGCTAACTTAATCAGTGGTGTGACAAGGGGTGACTAAGTCATCATCCTTTCCTAAGTTCCTATTTTCCCTTATCACTTTTCTTTGTGAAAAAACCCATTTGTTGACTACCTAGCCAATTCATTTGTGATAATTGTTCGGTTGATTGATGCACTGGCACAATGGCAGAGAGTTGCAGCATCATTCTCCAAAGTTTCAGTAATGGGCCTAAATGAGAGCTATTACAATAGCCTTGGTGATATTTGTAGCACGGTGAGGTGAGATTCACAACATTATGAGGTAAGAGTTGCATCATATAAAGTTGTAGCAATAGTAGCATCAACTTAGAGTTTAAGCACTTGCCACTGCATCTCAAAGTTGCGGCACATGTGCTCATGAAAAGTTACAACAACTACACTCATGAATTGTAGCAACTATCAAGAGACTCGTAGAAGTTTTCAAGAGAATTGTAGATCCTGCACTTGGAAGGTACTCCTGCAGAGTTCTTTCCTATATACCACTGTTAGTACGAAAAGGTGATAATTTCTTGAAAATGCATAAGAATAAGCATTGAAATGGCATATTAAGAGGATAATCGTATCTTGGCTAGAAATTCATCATTATGGATGAAAAGGGTATTAATATGAGATGGAAATAGGAAAAATATGGAAAAAAAAAAAAAAAGTATCAAATGAGTGCTAAAAATATGCCAATTTGGGCACTCGTCATGTCCCCCAACTGAATCCGTTGCATGTCCATATGCAACCAATAGTAAATTTGATTCAAAGAAGGTGAGATTCCCATGGAGGTGATGTTCTTTCATGGGCATATGATGTTCTTAGTTTATTCCACCCATCTTCTTTTACTTTCATCCATCTATCAAGAATTCTACTTGTTTGGATTTTTTCTCCCCGGTTTTATCCTTAGTCTGAGTATATATCTCAATCAAGGTAGTTCTATTATCTTTTGTTTGCACAGCCATTTCTTGACTTTCTCTTTTATGGGTTTGGAATGTCACTCTTACTTCATGGAGAGGTTCCCTTACGACAAGGGAACCTGTTTCCTTAGAAAGGCAGTATAGTTTCTCTAAATAACTCCCCCCCCCCCCCCCAAGTTCATTTCTCTACAATTTAATGGTGGTTTAAAGTTCCGTGTTTTTCTTCTCTAAGCTATTATTCTTCCTTAAAAGGGACGCATACAAATTCATAAGAAAAGGATTACTTACTACTCTATTCTTGTTGATTTTGGATGTCTTCATCAATTATGGGGAAGTAGTGACCCCTTATGATGGCATGCTGAGACTGGTAGCTTCTTCTTCTTCATA
Organism: Pinus taeda; assembly: GCA_000404065.3. NCBI lineage: Eukaryota > Viridiplantae > Streptophyta > Pinopsida > Pinales > Pinaceae > Pinus > Pinus taeda. Next base: position 487,653 of record APFE031051896.1, read on the forward strand.
TTATTCTTGTAACAACCCTAGTCAAAAATCCATTAATAAAGTAAGTAAAGGAAAAATAATAACCAATGTCATGGGACACGTATTCCAAGATGAATGTTGGCCAAAAACATAAGTGATGGGGATCACTTGTGATTAAATAATGTCTATGGAAACTGGCAAAGGCAATGGCAAAGGAAAAGTGGCATTAATTGGAATTTTATTTATGAAAATAATAGAAATTAGGAGAAAATGGAGGTGAAAGGTCAGAGGTTGCATTTGAGGAGAAAAATGAAGGAAAATAATGGAAAATTGAAGAAAATAGAGGCCTCATTAATAAAAAGGCTTCTGAGGATCAGTTTGTAGCTTTTTTCCAGTTCAGTTTTGGAGCTCTCATTCTCTACTCTCTCTCTCTCATACTCTTGGACACTTAGAGTTTCTTGGAGCACTCTTGGAGGAGTGTGGCATACTTGGGATTTGGATCAAGAAGTAAAAAGAAGAGCAGGAAATCGTAAGAGGACATCAGGATCAACAACTACAATAGGTTTTGCTTGCAAGTACCAAGTTGCATGTATGATTTACTTGCTAGTTTTGGCATGTACGGCACATGCATGTGGTTTCTTGGTCATGATCTATCATTGGCATGGAGGATTTCCTGGATTGACAGTGGTTTTTTCCTAGCCTTGCCATTTCTTGGATAGTCATGGTGTTGTGGGTTTCTTTCCTTTTGTTTTCAGGATGGTTCTCATGTTCCCTTGGTTGTGGATTGAGTTACTATCTCTTGGAGCTTGGTTGGATAAATTCCATGGAAGCTCTGTAACGACTTGGGTTGAGTTACGAGTCCTGGAATCCTTGGTTGGAAAAATGCTCTAGAGCCCGTGGTGGGTTGAGTTACTAGTCGTGGAAGCCTTGGTTGGAACAAACGCTCTTAGCCCTGGATAGCTTGGGTAGAGATCGATTCGGTGATGGTTAGTGATGTCCAACCATGAGGTGGAATCACTAGTTCAGGGTTGAGGTGGTTTGGCCTTTAGAAGCCTTGGTTTGGTTTTGTTTCATTTGTTTCATTAGATGCCACATTCATGCTTGGAATATGGTGTGGTGATGATTAGCTAAAAGAGAGATTTGGTTCAACCCAATCTATGGTCGGGTGGTAAGTGGAAGTCCCTGACTTGGTTGGATTTCCATATGTTAATAAGAGCTCCTTTTCCATGGTACTTTCATGAGTAAATGTGCTTGATATTATGTGGCTTTAATGGTTGTTTCCTCATTGATATATCTTTGGTTATTTGTTGGTTATAACTATGTTTTATGACAGTTATGATGTATGGATCTTATCATGTTTTGGTTAGTATATGAAATGATAATGAATGAATGACTTAATAGATAACAATGCAGCTATTATGAGGATATATAAGTCATCTTTAATGATTCTCAGATAAGTATGAGACCCCTATGCTCATATTTGTTGTTGTGACCTATAGATTACATGTTTGTGATATGTTTGACGAAATGTATGTCATGGATAGTAGGGGTCAGGTCAATTCCTTGTTCAAGTGTTTACATTGGTACCCTTGTTTCTATGTTATTTATCATTTAACAATGTAAACTTTGAAACGGGAACCCATACTGTTACCCTTTTTGTAGAGATAGCAAAAAAGTGACCCAATTTCGAAAAGGGGTTATGCAGAACAAACATGTGTTTTTTAAAGCTTAGTTTTTGGCACTATAAATTTTTTTATGTACATTGCGTTTTATAATGATAGTGTTTTTTATGCTGATTTAAAAACGTGGTAATTCTGCAGCAGACTCTTTTTTTAAAAGGTTTTTTTTTAACTTTTTTTATTTTCTAATGTATGAAATGTAAATAATTATTTTGTAAACTTAATAATTTTTCAAGTGGTCTTTTTCTTCATATTTTCTTGTTTTTATTTTTATTTTATTTTTTTTGTAGTGAGGTTTTTATTGTTCCGCATATTTAAAAAAGAAGGTTGATATTTTGAATTTTCAATATTCTACATATTTATACACCATTAATTAAATTTTCAATC